>VZRF01012560.1:319799-467779 GCA_013396875.1 Vireo altiloquus
GCACGTGGGGCCGCGCCGGGCCGGGCTGAGTCACTGCCCGCCCCGAGCCCCGCGGCGGAGCCGAGCCCAGCCGAGCCGAGGGGAGCGGAGCGGAGCGGCGCAGTGGGGAGCGCACGGCGCGGCTCGGGACGCAACATGAGGGCGGCGAGGTTGTTTCGGGTGCTGCTCGCCGTATCGGTGGTGCTCTCGCTGCTGCTGGTCGTGTCCAGTGAGTGCCGGGGAGAGGGGGNGGGTGCCAGAGAGGCTGGAATGCTGTGGATCCGGAGTGGTGGGGATTTGGAGTGCAGGGCTGTCCGGTGTGCAGGGATTTCGGGGCTCAGGGCAGTCCGAGACGCAGGGGAGCCAGGGTGCAGATAATCTGGAGCGCAGGGTTGTCTGGTGTGCAGGGGATCCGCGGTGCAGGAGAGGGTGAGTTTCAGGGGATCCAGAATACAGGGCAGCCCGGAAGGCTGGGGATGTGGAGTGCAAGGGATCCGGGGTGCAGGGGTTGTCCGGGGTGCGGGGATTGTCCGGGGTGCGGGGATTGCCCGGTGTGTGGGGGTTGTTTGGTGTGTAGGGGAGCCCGAGATGCCAGGGATCCGCGGTGCCGGGGATCCGGGACGTAGAGCGAGAGGATCTGGGGTGCAGGGTGAGTGGGTCCGGGCTGCTGTTCGGGTTGCAGGGCACGCAGCAGCGAGTGAGAGGGCGTGCAGCCCCAGGGCTGCTGCTGCAGGAGCGGAGGGTCGTGCGTCCACAGCCCCGTCTCTCAGCCGGGCTGTCCCGTGCTTTCAGGCTCAGATAACCGTGCTCGCAATGTAAACAGCGTCCCTGGGACCGCCTGGTACTGCGCGCCCAGCTGGCCTGGCCAGGGCAACCCCGGGGAGCAGCAGCTCCGTCATAACCCCGTGGGTCATGCCTGGGGCACTTGGCTGCAAAAGGGATGGACGAGACCAGGGAAAAGGGGAGCAAAGCCTAAGCGCAGGCTCCAGATCAGGGGACAAAGGGCAGCAGGAAGGGGTGAGGAAGGCCCTGTTTATATTTGCTCTCACTGGGCGGCTGAGGTGCTCTTTTTGCCCTCCTGAGACCCGACTTTCCCCAGCTCTGCTGGGATGAGCTGTCCCAGAATTCGGAGGATGTTATTTTTGCCTTCCAGCCAGGCTGTGGGTTCATATAAGCAAACATTTCCAAAAGCGGTGGCTGATCTCTGTTGCCTTGGTTCCTGAGTGTTCAGCCCGTGACAGCTCTGTCCCCGACTGGAGAAAAATGTGTGTGTGGAGGATGGAGATGCTGAACAGCTCTGAAACCAGTCCTGAAAGAGCCCAGAAACAGGAGCATCCAAAACTGCTTGCTACAGTGGAAAAAGTGACCTATGTGCCTCACTGCTAGGCAGGGGGCTGGCTACTGACACCCACCACGTAAGGGATTATTCCTGGGAGGGGATAAAAAGGAGTCCAGTTACTTGGAATAACTTAAGTATAAAACTTGGACCCCTCCTGCCCTGACCCTGGGAGGAGACCTTGCTGCTTTGCTGCCATGTCACACCCCAGACACTCCTGTGCTGGAGGCAGCACTGATGCTGGGGAGCACACGTTCCTTGACACTCTGTGCCTGGGGAAGCAGCCATCTCGCACTGTTGAACAGAAGTAGCTCTGTCTGTGCGGCCTTGACTGGCTGAGATCCTTGGGATGGGGTGGCTGGATGTGCCCAAGACCTGCGGAGGGGTGGAGGGGCAGAGGCATCCCCACCTATCAGCAGGAGCCCTCTCCTCCCATGCTGTAGCTCATGGCAGCGCATTGACGGAGCATGAGGTCATGCAGAACAGGCTGGGCAGCACAGGCAGTGACTTGAACTGGTGCCCAAGTTTTTCTGCCTCCTGAGGCTGGGCTAAGGGAGCCACAGCATCCTTATGGAAACCTTCACCTGATGCTGGCCTGTCTGCCACCAGTGAGTATCCTACACATGTGGAGTGTCAGGAAGAGTAGGATTATCTCGAAGGAGTCCTGCTATTAAAGGACTAATGAGTAGGAGCTCACTGAGTAGTAGCTTAGGCAAATGAGAACTGCGTTGTTTGGTGTGGGTCTGGGCAGTGAGCCCACAGCTCATCAACTTCCATCTTCTCCAGGTCATGCAGGTAGTGAAGGGTTATTCCTAGGTCTCCACCTGGGTTCAGCCCTTGTTCTGACTTCTGCAGCACAGCAGAGAAATGTCCAGCATCAAGGGATGTGTTGTCCTGTTTGACGAGGAGTTACTGAGGCTTTCAGCCAGTTCTATGGAAATCTGCTATAGGTTTATGGAGCGTTGCCGCCTTGCAGCTTTTAGGCAGAGTAAATTGAGAGTGGGAGGAATTTCAGCCCAGCTCTTGCAATCTGATTCAGCCCTGCAGTGGGGAGTAGAAGGCTGGAGGATGCAGTGGGCTGACATCATTCACTCCCCTCCTCAACAGGACAGGGTGGGGAAAAGAAGGAAAAGATCCAGAGTGGGTCCTTCCCATGGGCTGCAGTTATTCATGAACTGCTCTGGTGCGGGTCCTTTACATGAGATACAGTCCATGAGGAAGAGACTACTCCAGCCTGGAGTCATCTGTGGGCTGCAGTGTGGCTATCTGCTCCCCCGTGGTCATCCACAGGCTTCAGGGAGACAGGTCTTCATGGGCTGCAGTAGAATCCCTGCTCCTGCTCCTGGATCACTTCCTTCCCCTCTTTATTCTCTGCTGGGGGTGTCTGCAGGGCTGTTTCTCTCATATTTTTCTCACTCCTCTTCTACAGCTGCTGCACTGTGTTTTTTACTTCATCTTGGATATATTATCACAGAAGCAACTCTAGTGCTGGTGATGAGCACCAGCTTTGAGCAGCAGAGGGTCTGTTTTGGCATCAGCTGGGACTGGCTGTCTCCAGCATGGGAGCAGCTCCTTTTGTCTTCTTGCTGAGCCACCTTTGCAGCCCCCTGCCACCACCAGCTGGCCACATAAACCCCACACCATGGCACATGCTGGAGGTGGATGAACAGGCAGGGAAGGTGGTGCAGCTCCACCAGCTCCCTGGGGGAACCTGCCTGTGAGCCAGAGCTACCTTGTGGGAGCTGCTCGGCCTTTGATGGAGGTCTGGCAGATGTCCGGCAGAGATGGACCTTGTGCTTCCTCCCTGCCTGACTCCAGCGTCTGGGAACTGAGGCATGCGAGCTCCCCCTACAATGATTGTTTTTGGTGTTCTTACAAGAACAAACTCACATTAGGAAAACCCAGCAAAAGCACCATCCCTGTTCCCATGAATGATCCTGTCCTGCTTGTGCCTGAGCGAGCCCCAGCTGAGCCACTCACATTTCCCAGCTGAGTGTCAAAAACATTTAATGCACCAAAACCCTGGGTTTCCCCTGTCTTCCCTTTCACATATAGTGTCTGTTAAACCTCTTTTTTTAAGTACCAGGGCAGGGCAGGTCCTTGCTGCTGGTTATGCTCCCAGTCTCAAACATTGCTTTTAAATGCCAGCAGCCCTGTGCAAGGTCCAGCAGCCTTTCCTGTGCCAAGTGCTCCCTTCCCTGTGGGATTTGCAGCAGACCAGTTCCTGCTGTTGGGCTGGGATGCCTTCCTGTGCATGGGGCTCTGATGGATGCTCGCCTTAGGGATGGTTTGCAGTGACACCTGGCTTTACTTCCAGGTGACTTCTGTGATGTGAACCACTGTCAGAATGGGGGCACCTGCCTGACTGGGATTAATGAGGCCCCATTCTTCTGCATCTGCCCTGAGGGCTACGTTGGGATTGACTGCAATGAGACCGAGAAAGGTGAGGAGTTGACCCTTTCACAAGTGCTCCACATCAGCCAGGGGCCTTGCAAAGAGTTAGTGTGCCCTTGTCATGGCCCTGCACCACTGGCCTTGGGGTTCAGCCCTTCTGATGGCTGATGGACACTTAGAGCAGAGATCCAAGTAGGGATATGGTGATGGGATGCACTTGGTGGGCATGCAGGGTCTGTGGGGAGTGGAAGCCCACTAGATGCTCTTATTTTCTACCTGTGCCTATATAATAGTTGTTTTTCCCCTTCCCCAGGGCCCTGCCACCCCAATCCTTGCCACAACAATGGTGAGTGCCAGCTGGTCCCAAACCGGGGCGACGTCTTCACCGACTACATCTGCAAGTGCCCCGCGGGGTACGATGGGGTGCACTGCCAGAACAGTGAGTACAGCGGTTCCGGGGGACAGGGGGAGCTACTTGTCTTCCAAGAGCCTGGAGACCCCTCAGGTGACAACTGGGGGGTGTGCACAGCTGTGTCTGTGTGGGGCACCAGGCTGTGTCGGGGACCGTGGGCTGCTTTGGGGCTGCTTGCAGGGTGGAGGGAAGGACCATGGTGTGGGGACAGGTTGTGTCTGAACCATGCTCTGCATCTCTGGAGGGACTTGGTGCCTCGAGTAATAAGACAAGGGGTGCCTCGAGGCTCAGCCTGCTCCACGCAGGTTCCCAGCCTTTATGTGACTGAGTGTCCTGGTGCACCTGCATGGCTGCACTCAGTGGGGATGTGATGTAGACGGGTCCTTGGGTTAGAGCTCCAACCTGTGCCACCCTATCATCAGGGACCCTGCCATGGCCCTTCTTCAGGGGATGCCTCCCCCTCTTCCTGCTGCACTGAATGAGGGCTCTCCTCTCCGGGACTGGTTTTGGGATTACCTCCTGAGCTCCTCCACTCTCTCTCCTAGACAGGAACGAGTGCTCCTCCCAACCTTGCAAAAATGGAGGCACCTGCCTGGACCTGGATGGTGACTACACCTGCAAGTGTCCTTCACCGTTCTTGGGGAAGACCTGCCACGTCCGTAAGTCCTTGGCACTGACTGTACTGAATTCTCTTTTCCTCCTGTTCCCTACTGTCTGTCCCTCATTGCCAGGAGAGATTTCACCAGCTGGTTTTGGGGATCTGGAGGGCAGCTGTGGTTGTCCTTGATGCCAGCAGGCCTGATCCTAATGGAGGGAAGATCCTCAGGGAGGTGTTTTCTCCTCTCTGGAGGGCCCCAGGATGGCCTTTCTCCTCCAGACCTCTGTGCTGTGAGGGAGACTGATGGATGGTGTGGTTTTGGCTGAGAGATGATGAGGAAGGGACACTCTGGGGACAGCCAGAGTCCTAGGGCTGGCCTCCCTCTACTGCTCTGTCCCTAGACAAGAAACAAATGACCCCTAGTTCTGCTCTCTGGTTACTGTCTCTCTTTGATCCTGATCACCCCTCTGCCCCCAGGCTGTGCTGTTCTCCTGGGCATGGAAGGAGGAGCCATCTCTGATGCTCAGCTCTCGGCATCCTCTGTTTACTACGGCTTCCTTGGCCTCCAGCGCTGGGGGCCAGAGCTCGCCCGCCTCAACAACCACGGCATCGTCAATGCCTGGACCTCCAGCAACTATGACAAGAGCCCCTGGATCCAGGTACGTGGGGCAGGACTGGGAGTGCCAGCACAGAGAGCAGTCCTGGCAGCCGCAGCTGGTGTTGCAGTGCTGCTGTAATGGGATTTCACTGTTCCTGGTGGCAAATGTGGGTCTAAATTGCTGCAGCAAGCTGCCACCCAGGGGCATTTTGGGATGTGCCTGGAGGAGGCAAGTCTATTGGAGGAAAGTGGGACCTGAGCTGATGATCCCCCTTGCTCTGCCCACCGTGGGATTCAAGGCTAGAAGGATGAAAGGCTTCCACCCTAGGGGACTTCCAGTGCTCTGGGCAGCCCCTTTCCTTGTCCCAATGTCCACGTTCCCACTCAGCCTTGGTGGTACAAGGGCTGTGCACCCCATCCTCCCTGCTCCCTGCTCATCCTCCTCTCCCCTCCACAGGCCAACCTGCTGCGGAAGATGAGGCTGAGCGGGATCATCACTCAGGGTGCACGCCGTGTGGGGCAGCAGGAGTTTGTCCGTGCCTACAAAGTCGCCTACAGCCTGGACGGGCGGGAATTCACCTTCTTCAAGGATGAGAAGCAGGCTGTAGACAAGGTGGGCTGTGATTCTCCGTGCAGGGGATGTCCCAGCTCTCCTCATCCAGGGGTGCTGCGGGTTTTAGGGAGGAGCAGGGACATCCCCTGTGTCCTGTGAGCTGTATCCCCATGTGTGGGAAAGTGCTTCTGACCTGGGGCAAAGCTATGTGGGGAACCATCCTAGCAGTGAGATGGCACAGGCGGTTCCGGCGCTGAGCAGTACTCCCTGCCTCTGTTTAATTGAACCATAATAAGCATAATCAAAGAAGCAGCACCGACTTATTTAGGTCATTCAGATAATATCTTTATCTCTGACACACTGTGGGAACTGGGCTTGGTCTGGGAGTGCTACTGAGCAGCTTGGGTAGCTTGGTGTTGTATCTGCACCAAGCACCAGCTGACAGAGTGTCTCTCAAAGCAGGAATACTCATAGATTGCAGCGCTCTCCACTCCCAGTTCTTCATGGCAAGTGTCTCCTGCTGGCTTTCTGAGCATCCAGGGAATGGTTGGGAGTATCTGCTTTGCTTTAAAAAAAATAGAAAAGTTCCTCTTGTTTCTGCAGCAGTTGAAAAATTGCATGAAAACATGATTTGATTCTATTTATTGTGTTAAAAAGAAAGAAGCAAGCCACCTCTGTGCTCATTGTGATTTGAGGAGCATTGTGGTGGCAGGAAAAAGTAGGTGTTGCTGCATGTGTGGCTCTATGGGGGGCGAGGATGAGGCAGGCAATGTTGCAAAGCTCTGTTGAGAGTGTTGGAGCTGCTGCAAGGTCCTGCACTGTTCCAGGGCACAAAAACAGAGCCCAGCTTCCCCCTTTGTGCTCTTTTGCCATTGGCAATGCTGAGGTCTCTCCATCTGATGTGCAAGGGATTTGATGCAGGAGACTGTGAGAGAGCTGGGGCACTGATGAGAACACTCACTGTTCACTGCTCGCTGTCGCAGGTTTTTGAGGGGAATATGGACTATGGCACCATGAAAACCAACATGTTCAACCCTCCCATCACGGCCCAGTTCATCCGCATCTACCCCGTGATGTGCCGCCGTGCCTGCACGCTGCGCTTCGAGCTCATCGGCTGCGAGATGAACGGTAAATGCTGGTGCCTCTCCCCTCCCCGGGGGGCTGCAGGGCAGGGGGTGACACAGGGCAGGGCATCCCCTCTTGGCCTGCTTCTGATCCCTCAGGACAAGGGGATTTGTCGGTGCTTGTTTTTCCTCATGCCGATGCCTGGAAATACCCAGGGGTGCGTTTGGGGAACGCAAGCCGTTAATCCCATCAGCTCAACCAGCTCGAGCTGCATTCTCACGCTGCTAACACCTTCCCAAGCCAGGAGTTTTTACTGTGCCCCCTCCCCGTCTGAGCTGTGAACCCGCTGCTTTTCCTGCCGGAGAGCTTGAAAAGCAGTGGAGGATCAAAGTCCTCTGGGAAATGTAAGGGATCATCAGCCTGAGCCCTTTCCCTGTGCCTCCCGCATTCCTGCCCTGCGGCACATCCCTGGGAACTGAGTGGGGATCGACTGTCGGCGTGGGAGTGGGATGCTGTGGGGGCTTGGGTCCTGTCCTGCTGCTGCATGGGTGTGGTGCCATCCGTGCTTTTGGCTGGGGGTGTCTTTGTGTTGCTCTTTTCACATCCTTCTCTGCCTCCTGCCAAAGCTTTCTGTATTCCAGGGCTGGGCTGTGCTGTTCTGTGGGGACATCCACTCATCCCTGCAGCAGGAGGCACTGTGAGCCAGGGAATAGCTGGGAGCTAAAAATCCCGGGAAAAGGCAGCCCTGCGCCTCTGCTGAGCATTTCCCTGCCTGGCCTTGACACTGCTCCCGGCAGTGGAGAATGTGGGGATGGCTTCTGACAGGGCTGCGGGGTTTTGCTTTGCGACGGTGCTGTTGTCTCTTTCCTTTTCACTGCCTGTGTAAACTGTTGTGTTACAGTGTATTTCAACACGGCAGGTTGCTCGGAGCCTCTGGGCATGAAATCCCGCCTCATCTCCGACCAGCAGATCACAGCCTCCAGTGTCTTCAAGACCTGGGGCATCGATGCCTTTACCTGGCACCCTCATTACGCTCGCCTGGACATGACGGGCAAAACCAACGCCTGGACAGCCCAGAACAATGGCCAGTCCGAGTGGCTGCAGGTGGGTCTCCGGTCTCTGTAACCTCATATCTCCTCACCAGTTCCTCCAGCTGTGCCCCTCCTGTTCCAGGGTAGGTGGAACAGCTGGGTTGGCGTGGCCAGAGCCTTGCAGTGGGTCACAAAGTCCAGCAACGCTCTCCCCGAGCGGGGAACACAGGGGCAGGTCAGGATGGGACCGCAGCCACTGGTTTTAACAGCAGTCCTGGAGCTCTGGGTCAGAACCAGCGCCCATAGGGACAAGGTGGTGCCGTCTCCACACCTTCTTGTGGCGTGCATCAAGCCTACAGCGCCCCAGTTCTGCCTCACCCCCTGGAAAAATGCCATCCCAGCCTGGGGTGGCTGTCCCACCACCTTTTGGCTGCCCAGAACACCATGTTTCTGTTTTGCAGGAAAAAATCAGGCTTGCTTTTCTCTTCCCAGTCTGGAATAGAAACAAATAGTTTTGAAATTTCCTTCTCAGTTTCCTTTCCTCCCCTGTTTTTCTACTTTTCACATGATTCCATGACATAATAGGACAAAGCAGTTTAGATATTTGTCCCGCTTTTTATTTGGGAAATGATTAAAAGCAGCTGCCTCACAACTCTGAATAAACCAACTTATCTAGGCATTGGCTGATGACGGGGTCGGGATGACACGCTGAGTTGGGCTGTTGCACCACAGACTGCCTGTGTAGAGATTTACGTGTACACTCAGGATTTACATTTACTGTATAGCTGGAACTGCCCTCCATGAGCATGAAAACAACTAAATTAATGAGGCTTTCAGCTCCTTTGGTGGTTCACCCTGTAACGTGCCAGCAGCAGCAAATACAGTGTGGCAGAGTAAAGAGAATAGAAACCATCTCACTTAGAACCCAAATGTCAGATTTTGTTGAGCTGCATATTTTCTCAGCCAGAATTATTTTCCAGTGGAAATGCATTTCCTCTGTCAATCCTGAGGTCTTTTTGAGTTGAGATTTTCTGCTGTCCTTCCCACACTGCTGTTTCCGGCAAAAAATGTGGAGGTGGAAGGGGTGGGCAAGGGAGCTGAAATGGGTTTGTGCCCACTTTTGGTTGCTTTGAGGGATGCTGTGGGTGTTGGAGGATCAAATAGTCCACAGTCATGTTTTATGATTTGTCTGATGTTGGCAGGGGAGTCAAGTGGTGTTTTCTCCACTCTTGACCCCCGAGGGCCAGTTCTTCCTGGCTGCCTTTGGAACACACAGGATGCTGTAGGGTGGGAACACTGCTCCTGCAGGGAGATGTGACGAGCCTTGTCTCTGCCAGATTGACCTCCGGGACCAGAAGAAGGTGACAGGCATCATCACACAAGGAGCCCGTGACTTTGGGCACATCCAGTATGTGGCAGCCTACAAGGTGGCCTACAGTGACAACGGCACGTCCTGGACCCTGTACCGGGATGCTCAGACAAACAGCACCAAGGTGGGTATGAGGAGGGCAAGGCGACTTCCTGGGGCTCAGAGATGCCGTGGTGGGGAGGGATGGGTGGTGGGAGTGAGGTCACAGAATCACAGCATATGCTGAGTTGGAAGGTACCCACAAAGATCATTGAGTCCAACTCCTGACCCTGCACAGGACACGCCCAGAGTCACACAATGTGCCTGAGAGCGTTGTCCAAAGGCTTCTTGAGCTCTGCTGGGTGCTGTGTCTGCTGCCCTGGGGTCCTGGCAGCACTGACACCCACCTTTCTCCTCTAGATCTTCCATGGCAACAGTGACAACTACTCACACAAGAAGAACGTGTTCGACGTGCCCTTCTACGCCCGCTATGTCCGCATCCTGCCCGTGGCCTGGAACAACCGCATCACCCTGCGTGTGGAGCTGCTGGGCTGCGATGAGTAGGCACGGGGAGGAAGGACGGGGCTGCTCTTCCCCGCCGCCCAGCCTGCACCCTGCCTGCCCCTGCCCACTCCTGCTCTGACCTCACACCCCCCTCTCCATGTCCCCACACTCAGGAGGCGGCCAAGAGGGCTCCCCTGCCCCGCATTGGTGCTGGGGCTGCAGCACTGCACTTTATGGGGCCCTTGCAGGTGGGATGTGGGGATGGCTCCTGCCCTTTTGCTGCTCCAGCCAGGGCTGAGACCCCCTCCTGCAACTGGGGCTTTCTTGGGGACACCATCCTGCAAATGAGGCCTTGCTGGGGGACCCTGTTCTGCAACCAGGGCTTGGCTTTTTCTTCTCAGCTAAGCCTGGGGACAAATTTTCTCCTCCCTGCTTCTGCTTCCAGCAGAGAGGCTGCAGCCAGTGGCAGTCCCTTCCCTGAACTGGGTCTTGGGGCTCAGCTGTTTTCAGGGTCTTAGGGCAGGCTCCTCTGGCCTGCAGCCTCCAACATCCCTCCTGCTCCCTGCTTGTCTGCAAGCAGGGGCTGTGAAAATCCTCTGAAAAAACTCGTCTGTTGTCCCCTGCCCATTTTGCCAGGCCCTGAGTGTCCTTGCCTGCGATGTCAGCACCACATAGTGTGAGTGGAGTGATGAGATGGCTCCTGTCAAGAGGCACCAGATCCCCCTGATGGTACCTCTACCTGCTGGACACTCTGGCAGGCACCACAGCAGGTGTTTCGGCAGGCACTGCCCATTCCCCTTCCTGGGATGCCAGCTCCAGCATCCTCCCAAGTCTCAGCATTGCCATCATTCCCAGCTTACTGCAGTTTGGGGTGCCTGGACGTCCCCTGTCCTCAGAGCCCAGTGGTGACCAGGAGGACTACGATCTGGTAGCGGGTAGAGTTGTTTTGTAACCACAAGGATGTGGACAAAAGATGGGAAAGGTGATAGTTAAACCACCCAAATGCAGTGGGCAGAGAGCCGTGCCATGACCCTTTTTGTAACCTGATTTTTTTCCCTTTACATGGGGTGAAAGGGAGCCTCTTGGAATGCTCGAACCCTCGGGATTAGCAGTAGGAGATGAGTGAGACCCAGATGGGAGCACGGGCAGGTTGTTCCAGGCTGGCAGCAATGCTTCCCCTGCCTGCTGGGATGTGAAGCAGCCGTGGGGCTGGGCTGGCAGTGGGTTCACTTTGGCAAGGGCTGAGGGAGGCCGGGTGGGATGGCAGCGATGGCCCCACTCTGGGGTGTCTCTGACAGTATTAAAACCAGCTTAAACTTTAGGGGTGTTGGCTTGTGTGCTCTGTGCCTCCCTGAAGGCCATCTCCAAAAGCCCGGCTGGTCTGGTGAATCCTCCAGGATTCCCTCTGAGCCCCTCGACTCCTCCGTTCTGGGGGATTCCCATCTGCTGTGCTGGCCCCACACCTCTCCTGCCTTCACAGACCCTCTTAGCTCCCTTCCCTGCCTGAAAAACAGGGTATTTCAGAGTTTTGTGTGCATCTTTCCCATTGCCTCCACCCTGTCACAGCTGCTGGAGACTGTGCTCGCAGCTGGCCAGGCGCGGCGGGATGGGACTTGGGGAGGGGAAGCCTCTATCAGCACCCCACACCCTGTGTCTCCTCCTTTGGCTTTGATCCTGGAACAAATCCCCCAGCTTGGAGCTAGATCGGCTCTTACACCCAGGCTTGTTCCCAGGGCTGGAGGGAGCTGTGAATTTTGTGAGGGCTGCCTGCAGGGATGTTCCCAGCAGAGCCCTCGTGGGGAGGGCTGCGCATGGCTGCTGCAGGAGCAGGATCTCCCTGCACTGAGGATGGGGTCCCACGTAGGGAAGGAGCACTGTGGTGAACAGGACAGAGGAGCTTTGCTCATCTCCAAAATCTGCCACACTGGGCAGGGACCCCTGAGGTTGGCATGAGTGACCAAGAGTCACCTATGTCCTACACAGCTCTTTGTCCCTGCAGCTCCCTGCTGCCAGCAGTGCCCTGCTCAGCCAGGCATGTCTTCCTTGGGCCTTGCCTATGGGAGGTGGGCTCATGCCTGGCCCTGTGAGTGCCAACCCTGGGCACCAGAGGAGCTGGGGGTCTGCTTGCGGAGGGAGACCGGGCTAAATTCATTGTTGCTGTGGCTGCAGCTGCTTGGTGACAAATAGCAACCACAGCCAGGGACAGGGGGGACAGTCTGCTCGGTTCACCTCCAGACATGCCACCCTTATCATCGGGAAGCTGAGGCAGAGATAAGAGCAGTTCGCTTCGAGTCCAGCCAAGACTGCTGTGAGCCAGGGATAGGGCAGAGGCTCCATGAGGAGGGCGACAGGAGCAGATTCTGTGCATCAGAGCAGGGGATGCATCCTCAGCCCCGGCTGCTGCTTCCCCCTGCCCATTGACAGATGCTGCTTCCCCCACGCCCCTCTGACGGATGCTGAGCCCCTTCCCAGCCTTGTGGCATTTCCTTCATGCCCTGGAGCCCCAGGATGGGGCGATTAGGAAAGCCAGGGTGCCCTCCCCGCCATGCACAGCCCCTCACGGCTTGTCCCTATCCCTCGGATGCTCTTCCCGGACGCGGCTGGGTTGCTGGGACAGCAGGAAGGCTGGGATGGCCGGCACGCTGCGGCACCCTGCTGCCTGCTGACTCGGCTGCCTGTGCTGCCAGCTGCTGTGAGCTGATTCCTCAGGAAGCAGCCGTCGGGGAGAGCATCCTCTCACCGCCACCCGGAAAGCCCAGCACAGATCACAACCTCCTCCATCCCACCAGGAATGCGAGTGTTCCTGCTGGAATCATCCTGTGCAAGCAGCATTTCATGGACAAATATCTGGTGAGGCCACAGCAGAGCTGTCAGGCGCTGGCTTTGAGGTGGGGAAGACAGGGATGACACTTTTATGGCTCCTGTTCAGCCGAGTGCTCAGCCAGCGCTAGACACGTGCCCTAAAAATGTGCTCCCAGGTCAGAGCTACCCTGACCCTGCACAGCTTTGCTCAACCTGAAACCTGTGGTCACACCCAGGGTACCCCTCAGGGAATGGAAAACAAAAAGAGGGTGAGAGGTGGGAAAGAATGAAGGAGATTCCTTCTTCATCAGGCACTGCTGGTGGCTGAATCCTTCCCCAGGCCCCCTCCTCCCTGGGAGGACATGGAGAAATTATTGGCCACACCCAGGAAAGGGTAAGTGGTCTAAGGTGAGCCAGGAGCTGTTGGTAAAGAGAGGTGCCTGACAGCATCCCTGTCCCTTTCCCTGCTGCTGCTCCCCTCCTCAGGCCGGGCAGAGGATGGCTGCTGGCAGGCGCCGAGGTGCAGGCAGTGCGGGCAGTGCAGGACACTGTGGGGCTTGTTGCTCGGTTCGGGAACAATGGCATAGCCATGCCAGGGAGCAGCGTGCCCCGACAGGGCTGTCTGCTTTCTTCACAGCCTGAGGGTGGAGGAAACCATCCCCATTTCTGGGTCACTAGAACAACTTGGACAAACGCTGCAGCGGGGCACTGCTGGCCAGGGTACAGCTGGGACACCATCTCACCACCTCCTCCGGCCAGGGGGCAGGGCTGGTGGTAGCAGGGACCCTCGGCCAGGATGCGGGCAGTGCCGGACGATGTAATTGTCCCTCCATTGTGGGCTGCGGGACAGGCTGCTCCGGGCAGGCGAGCAGGCGGCGTGCCCGGCCGTCACACTCCCGTGTCCCTGGGCAGCCCGGCTCCGCCGTGTTCCTCCTCGGGGAGGGCTGGCAGGGCTGGTGGGTGTCCAAGGAAAAGGAGAACAAGCAGGAGCGGTGCCTCCAGACCCCAGGTCCCACAGCCATCCCTGGTCGGGGCTTCCCACGGGGAGCACGGGCTGTGTTGCCGGCGCTGGCGGCAGATAACGCCGTTTCCTTGCTGGCTGCTCCCTATCAGCGTGGCGGCGACGAGGGGCAGACAGGATCGCACCCCGAGCGCTCCGTGCTGGGCGCTGTCGGGAAGGGGTCCTGGCCCCCTTCACCCCGCAGCCAGCCTCGGGCCGTTTATTTTTACATGGGTTGTTTTCTTTCCGGCTTGAAGCCATCCTGCACGGCGGCAAGAGCTGGACCGGGGCCCCCACGCCTCATTTCCTTGCCATAAAACAACAAAGTGGGGGGTGAAGCAGCGCACTGGGCTGGGACAGCGGGTCGATGGGTCAGGGCACACGCCGCATCGCGGTTCCTCTGTTTGGCCCCTCTGTCTGTCCCCTGACCGGCATCCCCTGGCCGTGCCGCCCCCGTGCTACCCTTCCTGAGGATTCGACCTGGGACTCTTGGAGCTGGGTCTGCACGTCTGTGTGCCAGTGGGAGCTGGCATGGAGGGCATCGCCCGAGTTTAGGGATGACGCTCCCTCGGATGGGTGCAACTGGGCACCTCAGAGCTTTTGCCCCGGTTTCTGTGCCTCTGCTTTGTCCTCACAGCCCCAAGCAGACCCCGAAGGGGCTGAACCCCACAGCACAGCTCAGCTGTCTCTCCTGAATTCCAGAGCAGGCAGGCAGGTGCTACCTGCACATACTGGGCACAGATCACTCCGTGCCACAGCCCACCTGTTCCCAGCTGCTTGTGCCTGTGGTGCTCCTGCCACACGTGTGTTGCACTCCACCTTTGTCTGGGGACCGTGGCCAGTCCCCTCCAGTGGGATGTGGGACCACGGATGTGTCTTTTCCCCTGGCACTGTGGCTTCACCATGGCTTTGCACGGAACATCACAGGATCCCAACAGCCCCAACAGGGCATGCTTCTCCCCTCTGCTGTGCCCTCCAAGTCGGGGGCAGTGCAGGCAGCTGGCACACCGCAGATAAGGTGTGTGAACAGTGTGTGGACGCACGGTGAGGCCATCACCCAGGCTTGGTGGGCAGGCGGGGGGCCGGGGGCACCCACCCCAGCTCCTGGCTGCGAGCAGGGGGTTGGGAAAGGCGTGTGTTTCCCTTTAAGAGGCAGGCCCTGGAGCTGCTTCCTCTCAGCCCTGCAAGAGCCCTAAACACAGTGCATCTGCCTGCAGCCTGCCTGCACGCCTGCCCGCAGCCTGCCCGCAACCAGCGTGAGTAGGGCTTGGCCCCAGTGCCGGGACTGGGGAGGGCTGGCACTCCGGGGCGGTGGGCACCCTGCTTGCCGCGAAGGGCAGGGGAGAATGGCATTGCCATGGAGGGAGCCGGGCATCACCGTGGAAGGTGCCAGGCATCGCTGCGCTGGGTGCTGCAGCGCGATGCTCACGGGCACCGCAGTCGAGAGCGCTGGGCTCGCTGCTCTTCACCGCAACGCTGGGTTCTGGGGGGGAGGGAGGGGTGTCACCAGGCACTGGGGTGCAGGGGGAGCAAGGCTGGTGCCCTGCAGCCCGAGGTGTGAAGCTGCCGTGCGTCGAGCCCACCCCGCGGCTCGTGGGCAGCACGTGGCGGTGTCCCCGCGGCTCCGGTGCCAGCAGTGCCGGCTCCCGGGGCTGGGCTGGCGCTCCACCCTGCGCCCTCGGGCACCGGCTCTGCCGGCCCCAGGGGGTGGCAAATGTGGCTACACTCCACGGTGGGCAGTGGCACTGACTGCAGGGGAGAGTCCGGGATTGAGCAACCTGTGCTGAGAGCAGCCGGTTTCACACCCCGGACCCCGGAGAGCACCACAGTAACCCCGTACTGGATCCTTCCGGGGTTCAGCATCTGCTCTCCCACAGCCCCATGGCCCGGGATATGTTTGCAGGAACTCGTAAGCCTTGTCTAAGCAGGGCACAGATGTCAGACCCCCCTCGTCCTCCCCGGTGCTGGAAGGGGTCTGCCGGAGGCTTGCCGGGTGCCGGGCCCCCTCTGCCGGCTCCGGGAATGCTCACAAGTAGCCAATTCTGCTGGTAGCACCCTGGGTGAGCCCCGTGCGGGGCACTCTTGGGCGTCCTGGCCCCCAGAGCTCGGGGCAGTGCGCGTTTCTAGCGCCGTGGGGCAGCCAGGCTGCCCCTCACCCATGGGACGGGGCTTTGGGAGCCAAATGCGTTTCATGGGGTCGGTACCAGCCGTGTCTGTGATGCAGAGCGGCAGCCCTCGGTTGGACTAGGGGGTCCTGAGCCAGGACGGCGAGTGCTGCCGGGCTCTGTCCGGACCCGGGGCATCAGAGGCAACCCGAGCTCTCTCCCTCCCTCCTTGGTCGGCTTGCACGCTCGGCTGCCTCTGTAAACCGAGCTTGCTGCTTTACAGTGGGGCTCAGCTCCTTCTCTCCCCCTGCGCCCCTATGTGATGTTTTCCCCGTGCTCCCTGTTCAAAGGGACACCCTGGGATCCCTTTTCTCCACCTGCCCCGTTCCCGACTTGGTCTCAGCACTCGCCTGTGGACCAGGTGCTCCTCCCCAATGGGTGTCCCCCGATGGGCACCCCCCGATGGGCAGCCCCCCAATGGGCAGCAACAATGAATGTGGTGCTGTGTGGTCTGAGCCAGGCAGGAGGATGAGGGTGGAGGGGACTGGGAGCACCGGCTGGGGGGTGGGTCTGGGGGCACGGCTCAGGTTGCCTGCCCTTTCCCCTATGGCCAGGCAAGCTGCTCTGCCGGCTCTTCCCACCCCTCACCTTGCACCACTGATATGGAGTCTGCTTGGCACCACTACCAGGCAGTGCTGGCTTTCTCCTGGATACTTGGGGGTGTTACAGCAGCCCTTTCACCCTCTGCAGCCTGGGCCCAGGGATCGGCCTCACCTCCCAGCCATGCTGCTGCTCCCACTTCTCCTGAAGGCCACCCTGCTGCGCCTGGCCAGTGGCTCCTACCGCCCCTTCTACAACGGCTTCTACTACAACCACATCATGAATGACAATGACGACGGGCAGGACAAAGGTATATCGGGGACAGGCAGGTTGTTGTGGGAAGCTGAAGTACCCCTCTGCCTCTGGGTGGGGTGGAGAACCATCACCTGGTGGGATGTGGGGCCAAGAGGAGCAGGTGAGAGTGCTCCAGAGTTGCTTTGGGGATGCTCACGGTAGAAGAGGTGGTGGCTGGAGGGAAGATCTGGGGATGCTGCCCAGCCCTGGATCCTGACCTGCCCATCACACCTTCATTCTTACCCCCAGTGGATTACTTCAATGGACCCAAACTGGTGGTGGAAACCTCCAAAGACCCTGTCTACAGCTACAATGGTGCCAATGTCACCCTGCCCTGCCACTACCGCTATGAGCCCGATATGGGACCTAAGCGCAAAATCCGCATCAAGTGGTCCAAGCTGCGGGACGACTACACCAAAGAGCAGGAGGTAATGGTGGCCATAGGCAAGACCTACGTGGCCTTCGGGGACTTCAAGGGCCGTGCTCACATCCGTCAGGCCAGCTGGCATGAGGCCTCACTGGTCATCAGCGACGTGCGCTTGAAGGACGATGGCAAATACCGCTGCGAGGTCATCGACGGGCTGGAGGACGAGAGCGATGTCGTGGACCTCCGGCTGCAAGGTGGGGACATGCTGGGGACCACGTGAGCCTCTAAGCCAGTGAGCCTGGCCTTCCTGTGGAGCTTTCTCCTTTGGGGATGTAGGAAGGCAGGGGGGTTGGGGAGCTTGATCATGGGCAGAAAGGGGTTGAGATGCTTGGTGTGATGGGGCTTAGGCTGTCTGGCTCTGGGGTCTCAAGAGTGAGTGAACCCAGAGCTGTCTGCCCAGCTGGGACACCAAGGGTGCTGTTGGAGTCAGAGCTGGGAGTGACCCCACGACAGCAGCATTTCCTGCCTTTACCCACTCATCTTCCCACTGTGCTGCGTTAAGTACAGTCGTCCCCTCCCCCTCAAGCTCTGGATATCCCAATGCATCTTGTGGTGAAGTTTGGTGACTGGTCCACCCTCTCTTGCTCACTCGTCATGAGGGACCTGACTCAGCCCTGAGATTGCTTTTGAGCTCAGAGCTGTGGAAATGTCCCCATTGCTTGTCCCTGCCCCACCCCCTTGGTTCCTGGACCCTGCGTCCCACGGTGACTCGTCCCTTCCTGCCCTTGTGGCTGTGTCCATGGTGGTGATGCCCATGGTTCTGTGGTACATCCATCCCCGCGACAGAGGTTCATTCATCTCCATGCTGGTGGTCCACGTGTCCCCTGGGATCATGGCCCATATGTCCCCACGATGCTGATCCTTGTATCCCTGTTCCTGAAGCCTATGCATCCCCATGATAGTGATCTGTCCATCCCTGCAGGGGTGGTCCATGCCTCCCTGGGACAGCTCTCTGTGTGTTCCCAGGACCGTGGTCTGTACAACCCCGTGGTGGTGGTCCCGCATCCCCACTATAGTCTGTGCATCCCTGTATATGCAGGTGCTGTCCCCACGAGGTGGTCCTTGTGTCCCCAGGACCGAGCCCGTGTGTCCCTGTGCCACCAGATGTCGCTGGCAACTCGCTGCTGGCTCCTGCATGTCCGGAGCAGCCCCATCCCTGCATGCCTGAGCCTTGTCTCTGCCACACTGAGGTGGTCTCTGTCCCAGAGCCTGAATTTGACACCGGTCAGGGACCCCTGTGGCTCCTGTTGAGGCTGGGCTTGGGTTGGGTGGGCTGCCCACGGAACCAGCTGAGTGTCCCGTCTGCCTCCAGGCATCGTGTTCCCCTACCAGCCTCCCCGCGGTCAGTACAGGCTCAACTTCCACGAAGCCGAGCGAGTGTGCCAGGACCAAGGTGCCATCCTCGCCAACTTTAACCAGCTCTTCCAGGCGTGGAGCGAGGGTCTGGACTGGTGCAACGCGGGCTGGCTGGCCGATGGCACGGTGCAGTATCCGATCCGCCTGCCCCGGAAGCCCTGCGGGGGTGTGCACCTCGCCCCGGGCATCCGCAGCTACGGCCCGCGCCACCGGCACCTCCACCGCTTTGATGCCTTCTGCTTCTCCTCTGCGCTCAAAGGTGAGTTCTGGACCTGGGATGGGGGCTGGGATCCTGAGGAAGGTACTCTGCATCCCTCCCTCCTAGGGCACAGGACTTGGCCTGGGTGGGGTGGCTCCAGGCAGCGATGCTCCGGATGGGGATGCTCGGGATGATGCTCAGCGCTGATGCTCCCCTCTCACACTCCGCTCTCCTTCCTAGGAGAGGTTTTCTACCTGGACCGCCCGGCTGGGATGACGCTGGAGGAGGCCAAGCAGAGCTGCCAGGATGCAGGGGCCGAGATCGCCCGGGTGGGGCAGCTCTACTCCGCCTGGAAGTTCCTGGGGCTGGACCGCTGCAGTGCCGGCTGGCTGGCAGATGGCAGTGTCCGCTACCCCATCGCCACGCCCCGGGCCAACTGTGGCCCCGCGGAGCCCGGGGTCCGCAGCTTCGGCTTCCCCAGCAAGGGCAGGTTCGGGGTCTTCTGCTACAAGGAGAGATAAGGAACCGGGAGGAATCCTTCTTGGACGAAGGATGTTTCCAGCCTGCCAGTGCCCAGTGTTGGGCATTTCCAAGGGCTGTTTTGGGGGTGACTGGGGGGAGGTGGGATGGGGGGAGGTTTCTATTTGTTTTGTTTTGTTTCCTTCCTTTACATTTTCCACATCTTGCTCAGCAGCTGGCACATGCAGCTGCTTGGGGTGGCTGCCAGCTGGGCAGCGTGGGACAGTCCCTATCGTGGGATGTGTGCAAGGATGAACCCCACGGGCTGCTGCTGCCACCCCCCTTGACTGTGCCACCCCAAGGGTGGTGGCCCCTTCTTGCGGTGGCAGGTTGTCACTGACACCCACCTGCCCTTCCAGGCTGGTCCTGCCTCCGAGTTCATGAGGCAAGGCCATGAGGAAGCGAGGCAAGTTTGGATTTGGCCAGAGCAGAGAGCAGGTATCTCCCTTGCATCCTGGCCCCTCTTCCAGCCCCATCCATGTCCTGCTGAAGGATGCCATTGTGCCTGTCCCTGCGGGGGTGCAAGTGCCTTATCTCCATGTGCCTATTGTGTGGACTCCATTTGAACTCTGGTGCCTTCTTCTTTGAGCATTGGCTATGAAAAGGTGTGTTTTTCTGGACATCTTCTAATAAAACGGTGGAGAAAGCCCTGGAGTGACATGGCTGTGTCCCTATCTCTGTCCCAACACAAAAGAAAGGTCTGCTATGGAGAAAGGATTTGGGGATCCCTGGCTGTTTCATCCTTGTCTGAACATCATCTCATGAGCACTGGCTCAGCTCAGCTCCTGCAAGAGCCTTGTGTTCCCTCATTATTGAGAGTTAATTAACCTCCTGGGTGTCAGGACTGAAAGCTGGAAGGTGAAGCAGTTCCTGCTGGCCACGGGTTTTAGATGGTGGGTTAACCCCCTCCCAAGGGGAGAGCTGAACAGGGTGGGCAGTGTCCTACTCCAGGGTCCTTCAGCTAGGGTTTGGGACACCCCTCCCACCTCTGTGGTCCCTGAGTTGCTGGCTGGGGCTGAGCCATTCCTGTGTAGCTTGGAGCACCTTCTTTGGGTTCCCCTTCCTTCCTTGCTGCCTTGCCATGGGACACCCCTCTCCTCCCAGCCCACCCCTCTTCCCTAAAAAAAACCACCACTGACAAAGTGCCCATTCGGATTTCGCTCTCTTTATTATTTATCATTCTTTCAAAATAGGATATGTTCAAAAATATAAATAGGTGCAGGGAACGCTGGTGCCCCGCACGGTCCCCTGGAAAGAGCACGTTGTCCCGGGATGGGCACTGCGCTGCAGAGGGGGCGGTGGGGAAGCAGAGAGGGGCCACAGCCCCCAGCACCCGGATCCCGGGTCTCAGCGTCCCCTTGCCTCCCTCCTCCCACAGCTTCTTCCACCACAGCCCCCCCGGCCCTCCCCACCCGTCCTGACGTGCTGCAGCAGTAGAAGGATTCTGGAAAAAAAAAAAAAAAAATAAAACCCCAGAAGGTGCTGTTCACCCTGGAGATTAAATAACAGAAATAATTACATTGTTCGTGGATAAAATCAGGAAAAAAATAATCATCTTTATTATTTAACTTAACCCCCCTGCCCTTTGCAAACCCACCCCCCTCCCTGTCCCCAAAGGCACGAAGATAATTGGAACCGGACGGTTAGTAAAAATGCTGAGATCTAATTCGTTTTGCTTTGGTGCTTGGAAAAACAATTTTTTTTTTTTTTATATATATACACAAAGGTGGGTTTGTCTTTAATATAACTTTTTTTTTTTCCTTATATGACAAAAAAGCAACAACAAGAAGAAGAAATCGACTCTGTTAATATAAGTGTTCCGTTAAAAATCTCTCTTTCTCGCGCTCCCCCTCGGTCTCTCGCCCCTCTCTAATGGGTGGATCTGTGCACGGCGCTGCCGCTGGGTTTCGACCGGCTCCTGGGGCTCCTCTTGTATAGCCTGCGCTGGTAGCTGGAGGCTGTGGGAGAGAAGAAAAGGCACCTTGTTGGCAGGAGCCGGGACAGAGAAGCTACTTGTCCCACGCTGCCTGGAAAAACACGGGCAGCCGCAGGCAGCGCTGCCCGGGGCCGGCTGTGTGTGCCCCGGCGCCAGCCCGCCCGCACACGCACAATCGGCCCTTCTCTCGCCCTGCCGGGCTTCGCCTCACCCAGGGGACAAGGTGCCTGAGGCTGGGCGAGAGCCTGGGCAGGAGCATCATCTCCACGGCGGCTTGTCCCATCCCTTCCCCATGCCCAGCCAGGAGGGCAGCCCTTCCCCGTCTCACCCACTGCCCTATCAATCCCTTAAATCTTGATATCCATTAGTAGTGGGATGTGCTCAGGGCACAGGAGGGGAAACAGCCTCGTCTGGCTGGCAGGGACAAGGTTTCTGCCTGATCTTTGCTGCCAGTCTCCCTGGGAGCCGGAGTGCTCTGGTGTGATAATTGCAGGAGGGTTTGGGTGGAAGCGGCAAAAGCTGGGTGGGAGCAGACCAGGTCCCTTGATCGCTGGTGATCCCTGTTGAGAACAGCCTGCAGCTCTCCAGATCCACAGCAGAGCCAAAGGAATCAGCATCTTGGTCTGCACTAGGCAGCCGCCCTTGGACATCTCCTCTATCCCTCCTGCTTTCATCTCCTCCCTGGGGCAGAGGTTAGTCCCTTAAACCCATGTCGGCTTTCCCTGGCTGTGGGACCATTACTTAATCTGCTTTATCTGGAATTGCCCAACTGGATCAAAACCTGGCAAGGAGGCCACTGGACACATGTGATTTGTCTGAGGCCAACAAAATTCTTGGGAAGTTGCAGGCAATCAGGGATGGGACAGGGGTGTAGGCAGGCCTGGGAGTGGGCTGGGACACCAGTGAAGAAAGCTGGCTACCATCAGCTGGAGACTTGACAGGAGCCCAGCCCTGTCCCTTGGCTTGTATCTGCTGCAGGACTCCTGTCTGCTCCCAAGGCAGGGAGACACTGGGGAAGGGCTTGGGGGACCATAGCTCTCCCCTCCTATTCTCCCTGTTGATGCAGGGGGTGCCAAAACTCACCCTTTCAGAAGCCATTTATTTTTCTTTCTCTGAGTAGTCTGAGCCCTTGGTAAGCTCCTTTTTGCTCTTTCCTGACTCTGGAGCTGCCCCTACTCTGCCTTGGTGGGTCTGCAGGGCAGTCCTGCAAGCCACGCTCTGTGGTCCACAACTGCCCAGAAGATGACAGCTCCCATGGCCCCATCACGGGGGAAACTTCAAAGAAGCCAAGCGAACCATGATGTCCTCTTCTGCCTGGCTCGGAGCTATCCTGCACCCTGAGATGATGCCCTGCATTCCCCGCTCCTTCTCCCTGCAGGGAGGCATCAGCCCTAACCCAAAGGTAAAAGGACCAAGACATACGGTTTAGGCAGGATATCCGTGGCTCCTCCCACTGCCCATTGGGCTGGCACCGAATCGTGGGCACGTGGCGTTGGATGTAGCCTTGGTCGCACTGGTACCGCACCATGGAGTTTATTTCATAGCGTTCCTTCTTCCGACCAAAGGTCCTGGCGTTCTCCACCGCAGGGGGGTCCCCGCAGGCCACTGTAAGAGATGGGCAGAGATGTGGAGAGAGAATGAGAGAACACCTGCCTGGCTGAGCAGGCAGTTCACATGCAGAGCAGGCTGGGCGTGCACAGCCTCGTCACTCCTCCATGCATAAAACCTTAACTCTCTTTGAGACTGCCTCTGTCCACAAAGCTGAGGGGCAGGGGAACATAGAAATTCTGTGATTTGAAATTAAGCAGGGGTCTGCCTCAGTGCTCCGTTCCTGCCTCCTGGAGAGGCTGTGAGAGCCGAGCATCACAGCAGCTGCCTGTGTCTGTGTGAGGGCACAGAGCCGGTGTGTGGGAGCGATGCTGCACCCAGGGTTTGACTCTGCCTGGGCATGTTGAATCTTAATGTCTTTTCCTATTTATTTTCAAGTCCTTGTGAAACTTTCTCCTAGAGCCTTGGCCATCTTCTCTTTCTAATTCCTTCCATGTCTTTGACCACCCTTTGCAGTGACAAACCCCACGTTGATGTGCACTGGGGTCTCTGCTGCAGACCCACAGCCACCTCCTGGGCCCCCCATCCTTGCCAGTGTGGCACAGGGTGCTGACCTGTTCCTTTCTTGCAGGTGAAAGGGAGGTGATAGTTGCAGGGAACATCATTCCATTCGCCTTTCTCGTGCCAGATCATCACAACGCAGTCCTCGCCCGCCGAAAAGAAGTTATCGGGTTGGTTGGGCCGCCAGTTCTCGTATTGCTGCCGAGAGAGGACAGTCCTTCATCTAAGGTTGGGCCCAGGTCTCTCCTACTCCCTCCTTCATCCTCACTGCCACCTCTCTCACACCTCTCTGCAGCAGAGCCCGTGGGTTGCCAGCACTGCCCCTACACTGGTTGTTTCTGTTGAGTTTGTGCCTGGGACCCTACCAGCTTTTCTAGAGGCTTGGAAAAACATGAGCCCTGCAGAGTTTAGGGTCACCTCCACTCAATGCCCAACCCAAGTGCTCAACATGCAACCCATGGGGCCCTTCCCACCCAAGGGGAACCTCTTCCCCCCCACCAAAAGCTGGTGCCTGCTTGTGCTGCGGGCTGCTGGCTTACCAGGGAGCGCCCGTCGGACCAGCGGAAGTCGTTCTCCACAGCTCTGTCGCTCAGACCGATCCACTGGTAGTCCTGTGCATGACCTGGAAGAGCAGGAGGGGGAGAAAAGAGTCGTGGTTGTCCTACACTTTGCAGGAAGCATTTCTTTGCCATCTCAGCTGTTCCTGGCCCTGGAACCTCTGGGTTATTCAGCTACCTCACAGTCACTATTCCCTGATGCCCTTTTCCTTACATCACGTTTGTCCAGCCCGCTCCCCACTCAACTTGCCATGAGCATGGATGCACCCATAGAGAGATGAGGCTTTGTTAGGATACATATGGGAACCAGTGGGGCAAATGGTGGCTTTTACATCACTTTGGATAAATCTGCCTGTAGAGTCAGAGTCCAGTGGTTGGAACCATGCCCAGTCTCAGGCTGCCCTCAGCACTCACTGTTCACGAATTCTTGTTCCTCTGGGGTGATGATGCTGCTCAGGTGGGCTTGATGTTGTCGGCATCTGGTCTCTGCATCCATCCAAGTCTCCCTCTCTTCAAAGTGCCGGTAGCAGTGGCCCTGGAACTTGGTCCAGCCTTCCTCGCAGTTTTCCAAGTCTGAAACACACAGAGGAGGGATGAAAAGGAGTTGGTACGTGTGTCTGAAAGCTTTCAACTCACCTCTTAGCAGCTCGTGCTCCCATTGCATGGGACAACACATGGTCGCTTTCACTAAAAAGCAAACCCTGACACTGTTGCCTGAAGGAATTCCCTGGGAAAACTGTCAGAAGGTATCCAAGACATGAAGAGAGGGCAGCCTGTGTGGAAAACCCTGTCTGCAGTGACATGACCAGTGCTACAAGAAAGCTCGCATGATACAGATTTATTCCTGTGAAATTCAATCACTGTGTCGTGTTCCTGAAATCTGCTTTTGAGGAACTGACCAAGAGAGAACACCTCTCTTCCCACTTGTGCTGGCCTGCAGAGTTTCTTGCTTTGGAAAAACCCCTCCAAATCCCATATCCTGATGTCCAGAATCAAGGCATATGTGTTGAAAATGAAAGAGGGGACCGCCAGTTTCATGTGGTTCCATCACTTGGTGTGATTCTGGAGCTCTGGAGGAAAAGCAAACTGACCAAGATGGGTGAAAAGAGATGGAGACAGAAACTCAGCATAGTGGAGAGATAGAATTAAATCTCAACGTAAAAGCTTTGAAGCTGCTAGAGAAGTGCAAACATTCATCAACTTTTCAGAAGATCTTTCACCATCTGAGAAATGTTGAGTAACTGAACACACTTACTAAGAAAAATAAAACCACAGACGGGGGAAAGTAGACACAAATGGAGAAACCACCAGAAAAGACCTTCAGCAGTTCCCATGAAATGCAACACCACACATCTGTCTGCTATGTGTGAGTGAAGGAGACAGAAAATGAAATGTGTTTAATCTCAGCCCTTCAGATGCCTGATCTACCATCCTTTCTCAGACCCTTGCTGCTCTAAGAGTGGTGGGCTTCCATGAGCCCTCATGCCTCTCCCTTTTCAGTAAGGTTTTCTGTACTCATTTTGTTTCTTCTTTGTTAAATTTAGTAGGTCAAAGCACTAGTCACTTTCAATCACACTAATTCTTTCTAATCTATTTTTTTGGTGTTCTTCCAGCTGGAGATTGCAGGCACATCATAGATGTTGGAGTGGCTGGTAGTTATTTGAGACGCTAAAAGCATTTCCTGCCTTCTTCAACAGATTAAATGGATTATCTGGGAGTAGGTGAAGCTCTAAGGGTTCTCAGGTTTTGCAGGCAGATCTCTTTCTCGAAGTTGGCAGAGCATCCTTGGAGAAAGGACGGTCTGTCTCATGGGAATATGAAGATTTACATTCCCCACAAATTTTGGGGCACTGGCTTCCTCTTGCATGTCCCAGGCATCAGAGCCCATAATTCAGAGAAAAGAGAAAATTAAGTCTGTCTTGGACCACACAAAATCATAAGCAGTCACAGGCTGGAAAGTCTCTGGTTGGACTACAAGGATCTTCAACAACAGGTATCATGGATGGGTAAATCAAGGGCTGAGGAGGATGCGTTGGGAAAGTGGTGTTAAGACAGCACAATTCCTTCCAAGACTGTCCAGTGATCCTGAGCCTTCTCCTTATGGTCTGCTCCATATGTTCATATTGGAAGCAGAAAGAGATGTAAAGAAAGGAAGGAGAAAATCCAATGTATATTAACATTACTCATGCCAAAGTGAAGAAGATATCGCAATCTTATTTCTCTTTTGTTTGAGCAAGGCAGGAGAGCTCCCCTTCAGCTAAGATGATAAAATTTTGGACTTTCATCAGCTTTAAGAAAAAAGCCACAACTCTTTTTCCTTCCTTGAAGAAACAAAAAGAAGTATTAGTGCAGGTCAGAATACCTAATTTTGATGGAAATACAGGTTGCTTCCCATTTTCTCAAAGATACATTCCCTGCTGATTTTGCCACAGGAAGCCATGTTGAGGAGATGACAAAAATGTCATGCTGCGTCAAATCAGTGGAGATTCCTGGAGTGAACGAGGCTTCTCTCAGCTGCATCTTCCCCGAGAGAAACACAATCATTTTTCATGGCTCACTTGAAGCATCCTTCCATGAAATTTCAGTCTAGCAGAGAAAGTTTGCGTGGGGTGAAGATGCACTCAGAAGGTTCCCTACTGTTACAGATGAACAGAAAGACCCTTGACCCAAAGAGACAGCAACTTCTGTGATCAACATTGTTGTGATCTATGTGGAGATTCACCAGAGAAACTTAAAAAAGAGAAAGCTGGAGAAGACACCAGAAGCTCCTGCTGAGGAATCTTAGAGGACATGGTGCTGTGAGGAACAAACTTATCAAAATAGATACGCAAAAGCCTCAAAGCTTTTCCCTCGCGTGTTTTAAGCTGCTGTTAGAGGTTAGATTACTGAGATGAGTGCGGCACTGCTGGGAGCCCTGGGGATCAGCTTGTTTTGGGGGTAGCATGGGAACAAGGTGGTGCAGCAGTTAGTAGGATTAGCTGAAGCCAGGGAGGCCGTACCGATCTCACACAGGTCCCCTCCGTAGCTGGGAAGGCAAAAGCATTTGAAAGAGTCGATGCCATCGACGCAGGTGGCTCCGTTCAGACAGGGGCTTGGGTGGCACGCATCGGTGTCTGCAAGAAATCAAGGGCTTCCATTAGGGCTCTCCACCAACAGGAGAACTTGTTTCCTTGCTTGTTTAAGAGGGAATATCAGCTGTTGTGGGGAGACTTGGGAGGGTTGTATTTTACAACATACTGCCAACTGCTGCTGCTGGAAGAATGAAGGTAAGAGACCCAACCCACCCTACAAGGAAGACATTGGTTTTCTGATGGTTGAGCACCACTCTGAAGATGTCAGAACAAGCTCAGCAAGATGTATCCAACACACAGCGCTTGCTGTGGGAACTCTTCCTTGTCTGCTGTCTCTGCCTGATGCATCAAGCATGCAAACTTGTGTCCGTGTCTCCAACAGCTAAAGAACTTTGAGGAAGAATGTGGAGTTCTCATAAGTGATGGAAACATCCTCAAATAGATCTCTGTCTCCTAAGCAGACAGCATTTCTGGTTGTCCATTCTCACTAATAGTTTCTTTCTAACCATAATTTAAGATTAATTCCACGTCAAGTAATCTCTTCTCAGGGAAGATGAAGAAAGTGCAGAGAAGAAAAAAACTGTATTCAAAGGTGGTTCAGAGACCCTCAACTTTTTCTCTTTGAGGATCTTAGACCTGACTATGGGTGCTTCTTGCTTGGTGAGGGATGCTGGAGTGCAGTGCCGTTTTCTCCAGACCTGTCCCCACTATGTGCTCTTTTGACTGTGATGGGGATGGAGGAATCTGGTACATGTTTTCCAGCTGTGAACTCCATCTTGGCCGAGCGAGCTTTGGAATCAGAAGAAGGGTCATTCAGAATGGAGAGATTTCAGACACATTCAGCACAGAAACAAGGAGGAAGACTAAAGAAGGATGCGAACACATCCACTCAGGTTGGGTTAAATGATGGCTGGTTAGATCCTCATGCAAGCCAGCATTTCTTTCATACTTAGGAGAAATGTAAGCTTTAAAAGGGATGACTAACACTCCATGCTCTTCTTGTGGATGACAGGGTTAGTGAGGAAAGATTCAAAGAAGATAAACATGCTGGCTGTGGAAACAGCAGAGAAGAGCAGCGACTCCCCAAGATCTGTGTTCATCTTCTGACTGGGTTGTAATTGGTTGGGTATTGTTTTCTTGGAGCTGAGGCCCAGCTGCTCAGTGTCCCCAGGCAGAAGAGAGCAGATGGGCATTATACCCCCTGTGGCTGTCGAGTGACTCAGTGGCCAAGGTCTGATACGTCATCTAAAAGCTGATATGTTCTGTAACGTGCCTAAGTGATGGAAAAAATCCTTTCTGACCTTGGATGGTAAATCTGTGTGTGCTTGGGAGCAAGGAGATTGTCATCTGTACTCTAGGCTGTATCACTGTGAGCAGTGAAATAATTTCTCAGATGGCTGATGAGCCTCTTACTCCAGTTTTGCAGTTCTTCTCTGAGAGAAGGAATTTTTCACTCTGGATTGCCCTTCTAATGTCACGAAAGCTTTCTGGATTTCTTTGTTCACTGCAACATGAAGAGAATTCCTGTTTCCATGATACCAGTAAATACTTTGAGACTTTCCAGAACAAAATGGGAGTCACAAGCCTAGAGGAAGAATAGAGGAACTGAACTTGGCTGAGTATTGCTTATTAGTCACACTTGGAGTTCCTAGAAGACAGAGAGCATAAAGAAAAACGAGGTATCCTGAGGAGTGATTGCAACTCAAGAGGCCCTTTGGGTAGCAGTGGCAGCAGAAGATCATGTGGGCTCCAGCTGAACACGTAAGGAAAGGCTTTCCTTCATTCGTCAGGCTCCATGAAGTGGAAAGAACACAGCAGAGGTGGGAGCGAAGCGCACACAAGAGCTAAAGCTGAATGTTTAGTGGGGGATAATGAGCCTTCAGTTGTCTTCAGCCATGTGGAATAAAACTTGGCGTGTCCAAGATCTCTTCTGAGATGCAGGAGACCTGCTGTGTGCTGCCATCCCTAGTCTTGGAGGAGGGGGGAGCAAGCACATGTGTGCAAAGTCATTGCCATGAATTTCCAGCTGGGAAATAAGACTGGAGCAGAGTTTCCTTTTACAGATATCACATACAATATGGTTGCATGTATTATGTATGCAGTAAAAACAAATCTCTGGTTATAATGTATGTGTTATGTATCTCTCCATATATATACATATATATTTTTATATATGACACATGGAGAAAGGGTGGGAACTTGTACATAATGTTGGAAAAACAAACAACAAATACAAATGAGACATTGGTGTTTTTCCTAAAGTTGTGCTTCAAATGGCTGGAGAGAAGATGTTTTAAACATGTGATGATCATAAACACCAAACCCTGCTTCTGCCTGTTGGGCTGTGGAGGCAGTGACCCTCTCTCCATCTGGATGTAGAATGACCTCACCAAGCTGATATCTGAAAGCTCAAATATATCTGTTAGGTTGGAGAAAGTGCTGCTGATTCTGGTCCTCCCAGAAAATCTGTATGTCTGAGGCATTTAAAAATGCTCTAAATGGTAAAATTGGCAGTGATGTTGCCTCTGGGAATCCTGGCAGGTTGGTTTGTGGGTATTTCTAGGATATGGCACCTAAGCCAGGAACGCAATGTACCGGAGGTAAGAACTCCATTGAAAAAAAAATAAAGGTAAATATCACAAAACACTTAGCGTTTTTTGGGGTTTTTTTTCCACAGCTTTTTACATACTACAAACATGTCCACTCCCATGTTGTTCAGAGCCAGGTGAGGCCAGCAAACCACCTCACACCTCTTTAGCCATCTGCAAAGGCTGCTGCACACCAAGGCACTCCCACTCCGCTCAGCGCTGGCTGCTAGGTACCCTGACACTCCAGGATCTCAGACACGAGCTGTTTGTTTGCTGTTTGTTTGTTTGCTGGGGCGAGCAGCCATCCAAACAGCCAGCTCCACTTTGCCGTGCAGCTCAAGTGCTTATCAGCTGAGAAGGAGACAAGACCACTGCTATTACTGCCCTGCGCTGACAAAGGACGCAGAGGTAGCCGAGGAATGTGGGAGGCAGGCAGCCCTGGCTTTCAAGAGCTGCAGCTGTAAAACAAAGATGGGGAGAAAAATGCCTCGCCGTGCTCGGAATAGGAAACCTGGTTAGAACGTGTTATTAACTCATTCCTTGAGGATAAAGCAGAATTAGCAGCTCTTCTAAAGAGGGTTCGCACTGCACTTAATATTGCCCAGAAGTTGCAAAAATTCCTCAATTCTACTGTCACAACAGTTTCTATTTTTTTCCTAGTAGATTTTTTTTCATAAATCAATTAAACAAAATAGCCGATGTAAACCAGGTCTTGCATCTGGAAGATGTAAACTGTTGGCTGGAGAAAGGAGAGTTACACAGCTGCCATGCAAAGTTTGAATTTGTTTCACCATTTTCTTCCTAAGATTTCTTCTCCATTGCCAGATATACACTATCTTTAGAATAATTTTCTTTTGGTGCAACTAAAAACAAGAGAAGTATTCTTGTCATCCCTGCCCTTGGTGGGAGGGAGGTTTGAGCTAGATCATCTCTAAGGTCCTTTCCAATCCTAACCATTTTATGATTCTATGATTCTCCCAATGCCATTGAAAAAAATTGTTGTACTAGATGATGGAAATTGGAAAAAGAAAACGGGAAGAAATGAAAGAAAAATAAATTTGCCCTGGTTTTGCTCAGAAGGCAAATGGCATGTACAAGTGAACATGCAGTGTCAGTGGTGAGAAGGAAATGCTTTTAAAATTCTTCATCTCAAGCTGAGACAACAATACAAGAAACAATGCTACCATTTCCTAAAACAGTGCAGTCTGTGAATTTCTCTCCATGGCTGCATGTATGGAAGATGAGCAAGAATATCCATTAAATAAGGTCAGCTTTGTGCTTAAAACATCTACTAAAGAGAAGCAGCTGGTGGGCAGAGGGGATGCTATCACCCAAACCCTGAACAAACTATAGTTTACCTGAAGCTGTGAGTAACAGGTTTGGTAATATATTCTGTAATATTTCTATACCCTCCTGGTTTTGTTCTTCAAAACAGAAAAGGTCAAAAAGAAGGGCAAGGCATTTTCTGGATGCCCAACAGTGCCTGTTTTGCCCCTCACCCTTTCTTTATAGGCCTCCTTATAAGTACAATTATCCAAACAGGGAGTTAGAGACCAACTAGATAATTATCTCCTAGAGACTGGGGAAAAAAATTAATCCAGGTACAAATTAAATTTGCTTTTCTGAGTCTGCTGGGAAGTTTGAACTACTGATCTGATAGCTCAAACATCAAAGAAAAAAATGGAGCAATTGTAGGGTGACTCTTGAAAGAAAAGAATAGGAGGAGTTGGGGAAACCAGTTCTCTCACATTTTAAGTTAAATGCTAGTATTGAACATCACATAGCCAGCTACTGACTTACAATGAGCAATTAAGTCATTAAAACAATTAAGTACAATAATTGAACTTAAGCCTCTGTGCAGCAGAAGGGGCAGGTACTGGTGCAGCTTTAAAAAGATCTGCTCTACTAGAGATCATCAAGTTGCCTGTTGATCTGCTGGAGCCTTCAATTTGTCCTGTCATGGAAGGGAAATTCAGCTCAGGAAATTTGGATATCTCTGTCTCCAAAATACTATGTTCAAAAGTAAACGGACATGTAAATCACTCTAGTCCAAGAATGTAGGTTGCCTCTGCAGGGGAAAGTTTTGTTTAAACAAATTAACTTCGGATGCAAAGCAGACAGTGTGTCCAGGAGACGTCAAATCATCTGCTCGGCCACAGAGGATCTGCGCCTCTCAGCCAGGACTGGCACCTCAATCTCCTTGAAAGCAAAATTTGCATTCCACATTGGGTGAAGCATTCTGAATCGGGTGAAGGTTTTCTTTACTATTTTTTTGGGGTGATTTTCTCTGGATCAACAAAACTCAATCCCTTGTACTTCCAGGCGGTGAAGTATGAGGAAAGCCCATTAAGACCTTTCCTCATTTGTATTCTAACATTCTGCTGTGTGGGGCCATAGGCAACAGACTTCATGGACTTGTTTCACTGGAGACAAGCAAAACTTAACATAAATAGATGCCATTTCAGCACATTTCTCTTTTCCACCACAAATGGAGCACAGTTTTTAAGTCACTGACTGGTCAGAGTGCTCCAAACCGCAGCCTTTCACCGAAGTGCCAGCATGTTTCTTCAGCTAATAATTATTTCTCTTCAAATGCTACCAGAAGCAAAAAGACCTGCTGAGCTGGCAAAACCCTGGGTGAGGAAGCCAAGCCTATGGACAATTCTTTCAGCTTGTGGGGTTCCTGTCCTCATGGAGGAATCAAATGCTGACTAAAGACATGTACATGCACAGCCTTCAATTTGGGTAAATACTAAATATAATGGCACTGCAAGTGTTAATCTTCAGTCTTCCGGCTCTGGCTTTTAGAGATACTTTTAGGCTACAGCAGAGCAGAATAATATCATTTTTCTGGAATCATCTCACTAAATAGACTGCTGGATCTAAATGGAACCCTCCAACAACAGGGCCAGAGGGCAAATTCCTTCCAGTTTCTCACTCCGAGCCCCTGTAAATCTGAACCAGCTCCACGTGTGCTTTAATGTCAGTCAAAATCCACTTCATGGGCACCCATTGCATCCTACAAACCCTGAGCACAACACAAGGCATGGATATAAGAACTGATTATTTTTTTGCAAGAACTGATTTTCTTTTTTGCGAGAGCTAGATTTCAATACTGGGAAGCTTCAAGTGAAAAGGCAGCCACAACATGGGAAACAGCATTCTGGGATCCAGCCTACAGTTCTTCCTTGTAGACTTTCCATGTTCGCAATCCCCAGTGCTCTGTAAAAATTAACAATCCAAAAAAAGAAACCCAGGATGCTCTTTCTTCTTCTTCTTCTTCTTCTTCTTTTTTTTTTTTTTTTTCCCTTTCTTCTTTTGTCGTATATTTGCTGTAATTACCTAGAAGAGGTTTGCCTTGTTGCAGGGGTGTTCTGAGTTCATGGTCACTGCACTTTTTTGCCATCTGGATGAGCTTCCTTCATACCCTGACCAGGACTGCATTTAACACTTTAGGGACATTGTAGTAAAATTTACCAATGAAAAGACAAGTTTTACCCTCGAATATCTTCCCTGGTGGGAGTACCAGCCATACACATGTACTCAAGCCCATTTCTAATTTATGAGGTGTACCATTAAACTTCATGCCATTGTTGCTTACCTCTTGCTGTCGCCCGCTAGGAAACCCCAGCTGCTACATTGTCCTCTCTCTGACTTGCAAACACACATATTCCAATTTCAGAACATTTTTCAAGATTCTTCACACATGAGCTGCTGAACACATGGTTGTCTTTCAAAATACTTCACAAAAATGTTGGCTAACAAATGGTCTGAGGAATCTGGCAATCACCTTGTGGTTAATTTTTAAAAAGAAAAAGCAGTGGAATAAAACCATGTTTTGGGGCCAATATTTTTTTAATTTTTGTTTTAAATTTTACTGATTCTTGCTGGATACTTTCCTCCTACTTAATACTGCCTTTCCTGGCTTATTTTTGTCTCTGGGCTTGGACGTGGCAGTGGGCACAGCCCAAAAGCAGAGCAGATCTTTGCAAGAAGGATTTTTGGGTCTGTAATTCCTGTACCACCCTGACAAGCCCTGGATGCTGTGCTGGGCTGGACCAGTGCTGTGGGAATGATCCTGCCCTCACCCACTCCTGCAGCATCCCTGGGGCAGCTGCTCAGCACAGGCAGAGGGAACCTCAGATGTGCTGTGAGCAGGGCTGAACAAAGGTTTGTGATTACCTGTGCTCTCAGAGGGAGAGAAGAGATACAGGGGGAGAGGCAGTGACACATTGGGAGCACTTTGGGGATGGAAATGACATTAGAAACCAGGCTGAGCTTCACAAAGCCCTGCACTTTACAGACCCTTACCGAGTTCAGAGCTAGCTCTGCTGAAAGGTGTAAATTGACCCAAAAGAAGCTGTTTAGGGGAAGGAGTGGAATTGATGGCACTTTTGCTGAAAGGAACTGAGCCAATCTTTTTGCACATATATTTTGTGCCATACTTTAGCAACATGTGGCCCTTTGAGAACTGAGCACATGCAGGACATTCATGCAACAGCAGGAGCACTGATGGCTTTCAAACAAGGCTTGTCCCCAGGTACCAGCTCCTGATGGCAGCAAAGGGAAACCAAACTGTCCAGGGGTGCTGCAGGACATCCTGTGTTACCAGGACCAGGCACCTCCCTTGGCTGAGAGGCACAATGTCTTGCATCTTGTTTTTCTTCTCACTGTAGTGCACTAATGCTTTCACAGCATGTGAACTCTGCTCAGGGAATGCTCCTCAGAATGCCAGGAGAGCATTTTCACCATAAATGGTTAATCAGGCTTAAATATTGTGCCTGTTTGTACTTGGCAACAAGGGGCCCAACCAATGGCAGAGCACTAAAACACTAAAGAGGCACGGTGGAGGGAAGGGCATTTATCAACAGAGCTGACAAAAGCTGGTGATGCTCTGAGCATTATCTCACACTTTTTTCCTGTTCTAGCTGCAGAGAGCAGCATAAGACACAGACCAGAGGGTGGCCACATGCTGAGCAATACTTGGGGCTATAGGCAGCAAGTCAGCCCACCATGGAAAGGGAAACAGAACAGGACTGAGACTTGCAGCCCATCTTTTCCAGCTTCTCAGCTGTGTGCAGGGTGGAAATCTCTGGCAGGTGGAGCCATTCTATGGAACATTGGAACAGGCTGCCCAGGAAAAATGTTGAGTCACCATCCCTGGAGAGATTTAAAAGACATCCAGAGGTGACACTGAGGGACATGGGTTAGTGGTGGACTTGGTAGTGGTGGGTCAATGGTTGGACTTGATGATCATAAAGGTCTTTTTCAACTTTAACGGTTCTATGATTCTACAGTCATGACCTGTGGAAAACCCCATGTTTATGGCTTTCCATCAGAACAAGGTTCTGCTCAAGTCTGCTTCCGTGTTAATGTTCTCTGCTATATAAAAAGCAAAAGAAGTGACAGCTATGCCCCCTCCTTCCCTTCCACAAAGCTTTCCCTTCCACATGAGACATATGTTACCTTCTGTAGTGGGTCCTAATGCGTCAATTGCTTCTTGTGAGACTTGAGGCAGGGCAGAAGTGGCGGTGGCCAGCAGATGGGGATTGTCTGGAGCAACAGCTGTCTCCGTCTCTTGTCCTGACACCGCAGGAGGGGAAGGCTCTATTTCAAGCTGAGCCTCTTCAGGGTTCCTGAGTCCCTGTGTTGGTTCAACATCTGGAGTCCTGGTACTAATTACAATGTCTGGGACAGAGGTTTCCCCTGAAACGCCTGCGATCGAGTGTGTCACAGCTCCAGATGTTGCATCAGGAATCTCCTTCTCCTCAGGAGCACCAAAGGGCTCCCCACCGGCCAAAGATGTGGCAGCTGTTTTGATGCTGGCAGCAGGCGATGCAGATGCTTCCCCACTGGTTTCATGGACTGTGGATGCTTCTGTGCTGATCTCAGGAAATGTTTCGCCTCGGGCTTCTTGACTTGTGGGTGTTCCTACTCTGATTTCAGGAAACACAGAAGTTTCCCCACTGACTTCTTGAACTGTGGATGTTTCTATGAAAATTTCAGGATAGGCAGATGTTTCACCCCTGGCTTCTTGACTTGTAGGTGTCTCTATGCTAAACTCAGGGAATGCAGATGTCTCCCCACTGATATCATGGACTGTAGAAGTTTCTATGCTAATCTCAGGAAATGCAGATGTTTCACCTCGAACTTCTTCACCTCTGGATGTTTCTATTCTAATTTCAGGAAATATGGGTATTTCACCACTGGTTTCATGGACTGTCGATGTTTCTATGCTAATTTCAGGAAAGGAGGACATTTCCCCACTGATTTCATGGACCGTTGAAGTTTCTATGCTGATTTCAGGAAACACAGAAGTTTCCCCACTGGTTTCATGGACTGTTGAAGTTTCTATGCTAATTTCTGGGTAGGCAGATGTTTCACCCCTGGCTTCTTGATTTGTGTATGTTTCTATTCTAATTTCAGGAAATGCAGAACTTTCTCCACTAATTTCATGCACTGTGGAAGTCTCAATGCTGATTTCAGGAAAGGCAGATGTTTCTCCACTGGTTTCATGGACCGTTGAAGTTTCTATGCTAATTTCAGGATAACCAGATATTTCACCCCTGGCCTCTTGGCTTGTGAATGTTTCTATTCTAATTTCAGGAAATGCAGACGTTTCCCCACTGATGTCTTGACTTGTGGATGTTTCTATTCTAATTTCAGGAAATGCAGATGTTTCCCCACTGATTTCTTGCATTGTGGATGTTTCTGTGCCACTTTCAGGAAACGCAGAGGTTTCCCCACTTACTTCTTGACCTGTGGATGCTTCTACGATAATTTCAGGATAGCCAGATGTTTCACCTCTGGCTTCCTGACTTGTGGATGTTTCTGTGAAAATCTCAGGAAATGCAGAGGTTTCCCCACTGATTTCTTGAATTGTTGATGTTTCTATGTTAAATTCGGGAAATGCAGATGTCTCCCCACTGATTTCATGAATCGTGGATGCTTCTATACGAGTTTCAGGAAATGCAGATGTTTCACCACTGATTTCATAAGCTGTTGATGTTTCTAGAGCACCTTCTGGCAGTGCAGATGTTTCCCCGCTTAGTTCACCAGATGCAGAGGCTTCACCACTTGGCCCCAAACTGTAGGGAAATGTGACAGTTTCCCCACCCAGTTCCTGTGACACTGTTGGTCTTGTCACCACTTCTACTAAATCAGAAGTGACTAAAGTGACTCCTGGAAGTCCCGAGACCTCCCCACTAATGTCAGTCACTGCTGAGGACTGTCCACTTAGATCTGTGGCTCCAGAAAAGTCTCCACTGATGTATGGGATTCCTGAGGGCTCTCCACTCAAGTCTCCTGTCCCTGAAGGAAACCCACTAGTCTCCACAGCTCCAGACCCCTCTCCAGATAGTCCTCTGTCTCCAGAAGTAAATCCACTGATTTCTATCATCCCAGAAGGTCCTTCTCCCACTTCTTGCGCCACTGACGTCTGCGTTACAACTTCCACCAAAGTGGTATCCACAAGAGAGATGGTGGGAAAGCCAGAGGTGAGTCCACTTTCCTCTCCAGACAGCAGACCACTGGTGACATCAAATCCAGAGACATCTCCGCTGCCATCCGTCACTCCACTCGGATATCCGCTCACCTCCAGCACTCCAGAAACACTCCCACCAAAGTCCACGTGCCCAGAAGGCTCACCACCGACGTCTAAACTCCCAGATACCATGCCTGACACATCTTCACCTCCCGAAGGCAATCCACTGGTTTCCAAAGTCTCTTTTACTTCTGCTCCTGTAACTGGCAGGATTGTTGTCACTTCCTTCAGAGTGGCATCTACAAAGGTAACGCCAGAGGCCTCGCTGCTTCCATCGACACCAGAGGCAAGGCCACTTAGATCCACCAGGCCGCTGATCTCTTGTGCTCCAGATGTTTCTCCACTGGCATCCAGACCTGAGGGCAACCCGCTAAGCTCAGACCATCCCGAGGGCAGCCCGCTGAGGTCAGGTACCCCAGAGGTTTCCCCGCTGGGCTCAGGTACCCCAGAGGTCTCCCCGCTGGGCTCAGCTCCTGAGGGCAAGCCTTGGATTCCGCCACTGCTGTCCCACTCAGAGGACGGGAACCCTGACAGATCTCCTTCACCGCTGACTCCAATGGACCCTTTTCCCTCCTCTCGCCGTTCTGGCGCTGTTGTTACAGCTTCCACTAATGTGGTATCCACAAGAGAGACGGTAGGAAAACCAGAGGGGAGCCCACTTTCCTCTCCAGATGACATGCCACTGCCTAGCTCAGCTCCAGAGGTTTCTCTGCTCACTCCAAAAGGCAGCCCGCTGCTCTCCACTTCTGATGGCATTCCACTAATTTCTGGTATCCTTGAAATAGACACTGATATGTCCTCCTCTGCAGAAGGCAGGCCACTGATATCAACCACACCAGAAGGCACACCACTCAAGTCTCCTGAGGGCAGCCCACTTCCTCCAGGTGGGAAGCCACTGGCATGCAGGTCTACTGATGGTAATCCACTCTCTCCACTCCCCGAGTGCTCTCCACTGAGTTCAAAAACTCCAGAAGCTGGTTCTCCGCTTGTATCCGGGACTGCAGGTACCCACCCGGATGCCGAAGATTCACCACTGACTTGATGCTCTCCAGATTCAGTCACTTCTCCTGACGCTTCACTGACAGAACCATTGGTGCTTGTTTCCTCTGGTACTATGGTAGCTGGAGGAAAAGCAGACGGACTCACTGGAAAAGAAAGAGCAAACAAAGAGAAGGAGCTGGGAAAATTATTTGTATTTTGGGAGTGTCCCAAACCTACACCTGCAGCCCAGCATGACGGAGGCTACAAGGAAGCTCTGAACCCACCTGAGAGCAGTGACACATCGGTTGGAAAGACCTCTGTCCCCCAGGCCGTCTGATTCTCAGGCTGAGTGGCAGACTCCGTCTCCAAGGTCACCTCTTCCCCAGAGGGCACCCCCTCCACTCCAGGGATCACTTGTGTTGCCAGCACATCTTCAAAGAACGGGGTGACCCCCTCCTCCTCCACAGGAGGCAGAGCTGGAACAAAAAAGGCATCGAAGGGAGTTCCCAAAAATTCACAATCCAAGATGCCAGCAAAGTGCCTCGCCCGAACCGGCACCCCAACGTGCCCTGCATCCCTTTCGAAATCCCTTTCCCTAAGGAGAGGGGTTTCTGCGCCCTGTGAGGGTACCTCTGAAGCAGAAGGCGTGGTGCCGGGACAGCGGGTCGGGGAAGCCTGTCTGGTTGTGGTGCTGGTACAGGGTCCTGACGCCCGGCGCGTCCCCTCCGCAGGCGGGGCGGGGGCTCACGATGGGGTACCGCAGGCTGCCGTCAGCCAACCAGCCCGCGTAGCACCGGTCCAGGCCCTGCTTCCAGGCGGCATGGAGCTGGCCAACGGAGGCCAGCGTGGCGTTCTGGCTCTCACAGTACTGCTGGGCTTCTGGGAAGGTGAACTGCTCCGGCTGGGTTGCGAAGAACACATCGCCTGAGGGATGGGAGAGAAAAATAGGTGAATCCCTGCCTCCCAACTATCTACGGACGGAGGTGGAGGTGTGGAGCACGTTTTTGCTCTATGGCAGTGCTCAAGGGAGGGGAGAAGATGTACCCTTGAGGCTGTCTATGTAGCAGTACACGTCGTAGGTCTCCGAGGCCGGGCGCATGCCGTATGACCGCACGCCTGGAGTGTTCTCTTTGTCTCCCACGCAGTTATTTCGGGGATTCACAATGGGATACCTACCGAAAAAAGTAAGAGAGGAGGTAGCCCGAGGTCAGCCTTATGTAGCCAGGACTAAAGGATCTCAGTGTGCTTGGGAGCAGGACACGAGCTCTTTGCTGTTTGAGGTGCTCAGAGCCCACAGTGTGACTTGGAGACAAGTCCTCCTAGAGCTCGAGACAATAGATACAAATTTCCCACCACTCTTCCTATACACCAGGAAGGCTCTCTGGTGCAAGATGTATACCTGCAGGTGAGGAAATGAGGAAAAGAAGTGGACAAGAACACATCTTTTTGCCATTGCATATCATGGCCTGCAGACAATCTTAGATGCTGATGAGGAGAGCAGTAGGACAGACAGGTAAAGCCTCAATTTAATGGATGAACAGTCATTTTGTGGGATGTCTTCCCCAAGTTGGTGTAACTTTACCTGACTGTCTGGTCCCGCAGCCAGCCAGCATCACACTGGTCGAAGCCAGCCTCGTAGGCAGCCTGGAGCTGCTGGGGGGTGGCGATCACGGCGCTGTTCTCCAGGCAGGCCTTCTGGGCTTGGACGAAGGAGAAGGCATATCTGCTGGTGGCTGCACGGTAGTGAAACACCACACCTGGGGCAAGAGAAGCTGTGGTGAGACAGAGGGTACAGGAACTCCCCTGCGCTGAGATGTGTGACCAGAAAGGGTCTTCCAAAAACCAGTGCAAGGGCCAGGCCCTCTCAAAGTCCCTGTGATGGAGATGCCTCATTTATGGAGCTCTGCTGCCGCTGAGGGTGATGTTCTGGGGATCTATCTAGCCCTCCTCTAAGGTCTTCTTGCCTTGGCTTTCCCCTTTCCTGGAGTCAGATGCATATGGGAGGGCAGAGTGTGACCACTGCAGCCCAAGCCCTGGCCACCACATGATGGGGTGACCCACAGCCTTCTCCTCTTCCCTCCTGCCCTACTGTGATGAAGGGCTCATGTCTGACCCCAAACAGGCCAGTGCACCTCCAGGGACCCGGATGCCCTCTGTGATGGCAGAAACTCAGGCTGTTTTCAGCTGAATGGTTGCCTCCAGAATGAATTGACCTTCAGGCTTCTCAGAGTCCTGGTGACTTACCTGTGGGGGAGATGGGCTGCTCGGGTAGGTGACCGGCACCGGGGGCAGCTGTCACTCGCACCAGCTCATCTTCCACTGTGAACGCCGAGGCAGACTCCAGTCCTGGTGTGGCAGTCACCCCCACGAACTCTTCCACAGAGCTCACCTCTGCCGTTTCGGTGGTTCCAGCAGTGCCTAAGGCTATGGTGGTGATGGCAGTGCCTAAGTCTATGGTGGTGATGGCAGTGCCTAAGTCTATGGTGGTGGCCTCTTCGGGTGCAGTCCACACTGCTGTGACATCCTCCCTGGTCACGTTTTCCTCCTCTGTGGCTGCTGTCTCTACTGTGACAGCGGTGGTGAAGAGATCGGGCAGGGCAGTGGAGCCCTCGTACAGCTTGGTGGCAGTGGGGGTGATCTCAATGGGCTCCAGGGTGGCGATGCTGCCACGGGCCTCCTCCTCCGTGGCATTGCGTGACAGAGGCAGCTCCACCTCGGTCTGGGTGACAGTCTGGACAGTGAAAGCGCTGCCCAGCTCGCTCCCTATCTCATCGATGATCTGCCCTGGGACCAGGCTGTCAATATCATCCCCTGCATCAGGACACAAAGCAGGAATCAGAAAGGATAACGTCAGTGCGATGTGGTGAACTGTGCTGGTGCTGCCTCCAAGAAGCAGCTGGGTATCTGCTGGCTCTGAGGGAATTAGGAAAATCATGACAGTTTGGTGAAAGAAATGGTTTTCCTTCCTCCGCTGTGGCTCCCTACAACACTTCAGCACGTAGGGCATGGTCACGAGGCACTGAGCAACCTCACGCTCCAAACCTGGTAATTCAGCGGGGACATTCCTATCTCTTCTGCCAGTTCTCCTTCCCGGGAACATCTTGCCCATATCCAAGTCTGTACTGACCTCTAGTGCCTGCCGTAAGGAAGTTAAGGTGGACGGGGGGAGGTCGGGGAGCTTGGAAAACCTCCACAGCAGATCTGTCTGAGCCGTGGGAGAAAGACACCCAGATCCTCACACTCAGTGCATGAAGCCTCACCAGGATCACAGTCTCCTTATGCTCTGCCCAGGCGATGACTTGAGAGCTCATCCCATACGAGCATCCTTACCCATTGCCAGGACTGCCAAGGCCACTTGCTGTACCTAGTATACTCAAACAGCTCCCACTTTCCCCTACCCAAATCACTTTCCTGCTCAAGTCACATCCCTTGGGTCTAGGAGAACGTGCTTAACATGGCACTGAGCAGCTCAGCTGACAAGGACAGTGGTTTACAGAGCAGCATGAAACAGAACTGTGAGGGCAGGTAAGGCAGGGATGGATCACACCTTGGATATGCAGCAAGGCAGGTCTTGGCTGGAGAGGGAAAAACTATGAGGCAATACCTGGGTTTTCCTCTAATAATGCTTTCTCTGCTCTGTTTACAATTCCATTTTACTGCTAGTTCATTTTAGCCAGTACCTTTCAGACCTCAAGGGATTCAGAGACTTCTATAAAAATGCTCAGACAAGGACTGGCAATATGCAGCAGTCTGAGATGCAATCCCTGACATAACCAGAAGGCAGTGGCTTGGTGGACCAGTCTTTAACTTGGCCACATAACTGCAAGGGTCTGGGAGATGGATGTGGGCACAACAAATCTGATCTGCTTCAGAAGAGTTTCAACACATATTTTAAAATAGTTATTTTTTTAACCATGGCAAGCCTATTTGAATGTTGGCCTCTGGCTGCCCAGAATAGACCATATATCACTGTGTTTTCCCCTCTTCTTGCTTCAGGGAGAAGTGTGCAGCTAGAAGAAAGGGGGAGTAGCTGGGATGCTCTTCACTTCCTAGGCACAATTTCGATCCGCGATTCCCTGAGACTGCGTCAGTCTCAGATTTATCCCAGCACGGAAACTCAGTCACGCATCTGTCCCACGTCACATCTCATCACTACCCTCATCTTCGGGGTCAGACCTGTTCTCTTTCTCCTTCACTTCCTTCTCCAGCTTTCAAAGCCTTGCACATGAAGCACCTAAGCTCTGCTTCGTGTCTCCAGGAGAGCTACGAAAGCAGGAGGGTGTGGGAGGACCGGAGAGAAGCGGACTGTGTTGCACCCACCTCCGCAGAGCCCCCCATGACACAAGTCAAGCACCTTTCTGGATCTGCTTTCTACCCAAATACCAACAGAGCACTTAGCCCTTTACCAAACCTCCTTCCCCCCTCTCTTTTTTTTTAAAAAAAAAACCCCAACAACAAAGAAGCAAGAGGTTGAATCTGTCCAGGGGAGCTCCTGCTGGCTGGGGCGCGGAGGCACTGCTTGGCCCTGCAGCCCCGAGCACTCACCGCTGTAGCAGATGGCGTCGTAGCGGGAGTCGGGGTGCGGGTACCCCGTCTGGTTGATGTACAGGTACACTGTCCTCACGCCCACCAGGTTGCCCCCGCAGTTGGGCCGTGCTCTGGAGATGGGGTAGCGGACGCTGCGGTCGGCCAGCCAGCCCGCGCTGCACATGTCCATGCCGTCCTTCCAGGCCAGGTACAGCTCTCCCGTGGTGGCCAAGCGCGCTCCCAAGCTGCGGCACTTGTCGAAAGCTTCTTGGAAGGTGAACTTCTCCGGGGCAGTGGCGTAGAAGACTTTGCCTGCAATCACACCATCCATTAGCACGGGAATTGCCTGTTGGATTTAATCCAAATTCCATTAATATCCCCTTCCCACTCCTGATGATGCCTGAAATGGCTACTTGGAAACAGAGACTAGACAGGAATAAAGGAATAAAGGAGGGATTTATTTGAAAGGCCTTCAGAGGTACACTCTGGGCTCCAGAGGCTCCTGCCTCAGTGCATCCCAAAATGGACAATGATAGCTCCCGAGTTCTTCCCACTTTGATATCAGCATCAATTCACCAAGCAGAACCCAGGCAAGGATGGAATTTCCCCAAGCTTGCCCCCCTCTCCCCAAGATGAAGGTTTGCAGTTGTTGGGCCCAGGAGGGTCTGGGTGTCCTTGGAGAGCGAGCTGGAGAGGCTTTGTTATGTCAGTGTGAGCATGAGAGAACAGCACTGAACGAGCTACAGGAAACTGCAGAGTTACACTGGGCACTGCAGGGTTGGAAAAATATAAAAGTTAAAACCTAAGGCATCACTGAGAGTTTGGATAATATGAAGAATCCTGTGTATTAGAGGTGAAATGCAACTCCATATTGGTGACTTTGTAAAGACCAGAAGAAAGTGAGTCTTACAGACCAAATGCAGGCTGGAGCAAAACACATCACACCAGCTGGAGCCACATGGCAAGACAGAGATGAAGGAGAGTTGCAGTTCTGTTCTGCTGAATATTTCGATGGATCCCTGTCATAAGCATGAGTGACTGACACCTCTGAATGTCACATACTCAAATGGCTGACCAGGCAGGATGGCGTGGACTCTGGTGGAGGTTAGACGGACTCCACCCTCTGCACTGCATTAGTCATTTGACATTAAAATTGTCCAAGGTCTAATAAAGAGACTGTAGAGAACATCTGGCCTGTCTGAGTATGTGCTTCTCCCGATTTAACCTGTCTTTTCTCTAGCCCTTTGCCTCTGTATTTGCTGTTGTCTGGTTGAGGCATGATCAGGGCTTTGGCTGCCTCTGTATCTAGCAACAATAAAAGCCCCAAATCACCTTGCATTTGCTCTGCATAGCAGTAAACATCATAGGTTTCATCTGGCTCACGGACACCGTAGGTCCTCACTCCTGGAAATTCATCCTTGTCACCATAGCAGCGCTCCCGGGGCCAGTGGATGGGGTACCTGAGGGAGAGATTGTGGGTAAAGAGTAAGGGGCAGGACCCTGGCAGCCACAGGAGGCTGGGAGGGAGCTGCAGAGTACTGCCTGGTGTGGTGATTTACGGCTTTTCCTGGGTTATAGGGAAGAGGAAGGATGATCTGCCATCCTGCCCTCACTCTGATGGTCCTTGAAGCACTGACCAAAGACATCAGGACAAGGCACCTCCCCAGAGGGGCATGCACAGCTTGGTCTGGTTGAGCCACATTAATGCATCTTGTTTTGTTCAGGGAAGATGCAGGATCAGCATGAAGCCTTTGTCCACTCAGTTGTCACCACCAGCTGAGGAGGACAGTGGTCACCCTGCTTTCCTACTAGAGATTCCCCTCTGGCAGAGAACAGCTTGCACTCCACCACTCCCTTTGCATACCAGCAGTTACAACAGCTGCTGTTCAGCAACCATTTTCAGTCGGTGGCCTCATTACAAGAGTCCTTTCCTAAACGACCCTGCTGTGGCTTTCCCATCCCTGCCTGGCTTCTCACCTGACAGTCTGATCAGCCAGCCAGCCAGCATCACACTGCTCGTACCCATCCTCGTAGGCAGCTTGCAGCTGCTCAGGGGTGGCAATGACAGCACTGTTCTGGATACAGGCCTGCTTTGCCTTCTCAAAGTTCAGGGTGTACCTTGTGGAGATTGCTCTGTAGTGGAATACGATGCCTGGAAAAGACAATGGCCATCACTCACAATCACTCACCAGCCCCTCACCTTCCAGAGAAGGCACAAGAAAAAGGCAAAAATAAACCTCATCCTGTACAGTCCTGCAGTGGAAGCTGTCTGAAAGCAAAAACCACAAAAAAGAGAAGGACTGTACAAAACTTCATTTTATCCACCTATTACTAGGACAGGTTTTGCAATATGGCAGTGAAAGTTTTTCAAAAACAGCCCAATTCTCCAGATGAGGGCATCCCATCTCCTGAAATGTTCGGAAAAAATTAAAGGTCTGATAAAAGGCTCTGTTCCAGCTTTACCCGCTTGAGAAATAGCCCAGTGTATCCAGTACCAACTCCTGCCAAGGATGTCGTCTTGCTGTCTCTGTAACTCACCTTCTTCCAGAAAAGTAATTTTCTTGCCGTATTCTGCCATGAGTCATTTTACTGGTTTGTTTAGTCTGGTCCTAGCCTGCTAAAATAAATGCTTGGGCCACAGCTTCTGCTCACCCACCCATCACCTTACCTGTGACCCAAGAGAAAGAGCTCATTCCTATGAGAGCTGTGCCTCCTCCACCCACGCACCCCTTCCTCCCTTCCACCCGGGCCAAGCAGCAAGACACTGAGAGCGAAGAGCAAGGGCAGGATCCCACCTTTCACTAGGACCTCTATGGTGTCTTGTCTGTCCTCGATCCCGTACATCACTTCGCAGCGGTAAATCCCGGTGTGGTTGGATCTCAGCGCCTTGATCTCCAGCGTGGCGTCGGTGGGGATGGCAGGGTAGTTGGGCAAGGAGATGGCCTCCCTGTACTCGCTGTTGAGCCGGATCTTCCCGCCCGTGGCCACCAGCAGGACGACTTCGGTCCCGTTGGAGAGCTTGCTCCATTTGATCCGTGGGGTCAGCATGATGCTGGTGTCCTGCTCCTCCGGGATGTTGAAGTAACACGGGATGTTCAGGGAGCTTCCCAGGATAACACGCAGGGGAGACTGCTCAGGTATCTTGACTTCCAGGCCATCACTACTGTCTGCCAGTTCCCAAACAGAGCAGTGGTTACATCGATAACACGCATAGTACAAAATATCCAGTGTTTCCACATGATCCAGTGCCTATATCTGCTGTGTAAATCTGTACCCACATATGCAGACATGACCCTTTTGGTCTAGTCTAGAAAGGGAAGTTATGGCAATGACCAGCACACCATGGCTGCTTTTGAGGTTTGGACCAGTGCAGGATATGGAAATGAAGTGAACAAAGGGCCCTTCTGCAGCATGGCTGCTGCCACACTACGAGATCACACCTGATAATGTTTCAAAAGGGAAATGCTGGAATTCTCTTAGTTTTCCCACAAATCTGCCTTGGCCTGCAGCTATCTCTCTGGCTTCCCAAACACCAGAGCAGTGAGAGGCTGCGGCTCAGCAGCCATCTGAACAGAGGAACCTTGTGCGTGCACAGCACAGATCTTGGGTACACTTGTATCTGGGGGCTGCCTGTCCTTGGGGATGGGACCAGAGTGCAGCACACAGCTCAGCCCTGCTTTCCCAGGGCCTGGACACGTACCTGAGAGCTCCACAGAGTCGGCTGCCGTGATGACTTGCAAACACACAAACACTAATAGTAAAGTGGTCATAATTTACCTGCAAGAAACAACAAGGAGAAAGGATTTGTGTATGTTTGCTGGGAGCTGAGTGCTGTGGATGCTGCTGCAGGGCAGTGCAATGCTTTCAGCTGCCCCTGAAGCCTCCTACACTCCTCATACTAGCAGGGAAAACCCGTCCCTGGGGAAGGATTCCACCTCAAAGTGCTGGTTGCTTCAGAAAATCAGTCTGTGAGACAAATAAATAAGATGCTCTGCTATGTACTACAGTTTGAAGTGTTATTATACATCACTTATTATATTGCTTTCCCACTCTCTCTCTTGCGATTCAGTCTTACCTATGGAGCAGAAAGGCAGTTTTACAACAGGTCTTCACACACCTATTACGTATTTACTCAAGAGGGACCATCACATCCTCTAAGCCTTCATCTCAAAACAAGAGCTGCCCCTCACTGGGCATCCCAAACCAGAACTGCTCTCAGGACAGATGGTTGGAAGCATTTTCTTTTCCTTAAAATGCTCTGAAGGGAAATTTTCCCTCTGCATGGTGGAAAAGTCAAACATTACAACTCTTTGGTCCAAAACTCTTGCAGTGAGAACCAGTGTATCCTTAAGTGCAAATGCACCTGGATCTGATACAAGAAATCAACAGGATATAATTCTGGGCATCTTAAATAGACCCTAAAAATATCTTCTTGGGATTCCTCAACTAGTCAGAGCTACCTGCTTCTTCTGAAGGCTTCAGGAACAGAAAGGAGCATCCTGCTGACATTGAGTGACAGAAGCAATATAGGGAGGCCAGCTAATTTAATCCTAACTGGATTACCATCCGGTATAATATCATGTCATGCTAAATTGCCACAAAGACTCAAGTTAGTTTCAATATTTCAAATAAAAACCAGGTCCTCTGGCAACCCAGCACAGCTTGGTATCACATTTCAGACCTGACTCAGAAGGAAGGACCACACCTAGTGAATCACTGGGGTTTCCTCTGAGGCCCAAATATTGCTTGTTTCAGTCCTGTGATCTGGAAAGATTCCAGCTGACTTCAGCTGACAGGTAACATTCCTATTGGCCTTGTAGAGACTCCATTACATATCCTCACTGGCACAAGAAAAGGCCAAAAATAAACCCCATCCTGTACTGCTTGGCATTAACCTTTCTCTTACGAAAAAACTGACCTCCGTGCACTCATTCCTTCCACCCTGACACACCGCAAAACCTTATCTTTAGTGAATAGAGACAGCTCTATTCTACTGGCAGAAAATAGGAGAGAACAGGGATAGAAGGCATTAGCAGGGAAGTGTGGAGACTTCGTTTTGTAGGGCTGAACAAGATCAAGTGGAGATATCCCATTTTCTGCTGTGCATGGGGATAAAATTCCAGGTGAGCATTAACTTTGGGGAGAACTCTGGGAGCTGTACACGCGTTTGGATGTCTCTCTGGTGAGGGGTGATGTCTGCACAAATGATGTATTACGAATCTCCTCTGCAGATGACCACTGACTGACTTCACCATTTCCCTCCAGGGATGGGCAGTTCGGAGCTGACCTCCCCATGGCAGAGGAGGTCAAAGAGTCTGCCATGCCCACAGGGGAGGCTGTGTGGGGGGCAATGAAGTGCCTTCTGCTCCTCACTAAAGCAAGGGGAATGGGAAACACCATCTGCTGCTGACAAACAGCCTGAAATGGGCTTGGCCAAGCAGCCGTACCCAGGAGTCCTTCAAGCGAGTGAGCTGAGTGAGCTGCTGGCCTGCTGATGCTCGTTCAGAATCCGTGCTGGAGCGCCGGGGTACCTCCCAAGTGCTGAAGCACTGTGTCCACAGTCAGCCAAGATACACAATGATGAGCCTCATAAATACGTGCTAGCTTGATTGACATAAATTCCAGGTGAAATAATGGAAAATCTGATGCAGGGTTCGGTTCATTGAGCACTGAAGAATAGATGTAATACTAATCTTAGTTAAGGCACTTGCGTGTATAAAACAGGTGCTTCCAGCCTTTTATTATTAGGCACTATTCTAAGCTTGTTTGATAAAGCTGCCTGCATGGCCGAAGCACAATGTAATTAGATTTTGATAAGGTTTGAATTTTTCAGGGTTCTGTGATATGAAGATGTGTAATGTCAGTAGTGCATCCATTAAAATGGCTCAGCAGAGAAGCCAGGCTGGTGGGTCTCTAACAGGATTCACCTGAGGAACCTTGAGGGAAATATTTCTAATGGGCATCTACTAGGGTCGGTATTACTTTGAATGGGTTTCCAAATAGACTGTACTTTAATAGAATCAGATATAAAATTGTACAAGAGGTGCATGCCTGACAATAGGATGTTGAGTCCTAGGAAGAAGTCATTCAGGAGAGCTACTGCTGTTATCCAACATCAAAGCAAACAGGAATTCCTCTCCGTGCATTAGAGGTGAAAGGTGGGAATACTTTGCACATCTCTGGGCTGTCATGAAGATATCAGAAAAAGGTGGTGAATAAATATCCACCAGCAAGGATCTGAGGGCTGGACAGAATGCTTTATGGGGGAAGACTGGAAAGTAGGAAGTTTGAACCTAATTATTGTAACAAATAAAAAAAGGAAAACTAAGAAGTTGACAGCTGTGCACAAATATTGTTTCAAGCAGAGGCTGATGGTGCTACTAAGGGCTCTCTAATCCAGCAGAAATTCGTGACTGGAACTAATAGCTGAGAAACGTATGCTGAGTAAACTCAAATGGGAAACAAATCCCACATTCTGCACAGTGGGTGATGGATCACTGAAACTGGTACCAAAGGAAGTGAAGGAGTTTCTGTCAGGGTGGATCCTGCAGGGCAGAAGGGATTTGGGTAGAGGACACTCTCCTAACCACTACTAGGATACCTTTTTGTGCATTAAATAAAAACTCTTACTTCTCCAGGCTGCTTAGATGAGGTACCTTTCACCAACTTGCATTTTGTCAGAATCCAAGTAAGCTGAATAGCCCTGAGTGTCAAGAGATGAACTCAGCCAAGAGAGGCAGGCAGCTTTAGACCTGGATTACCTACTAAAGAATACAAATGTCCTAGAGCATGGAGACAGAGGTTTAAATATAACAGGAGCTGGCTTGCTGAAAACACTTATAGGATCTGTGGCTACAGCAAACTGGTATTGTTCTGAGTTGATATTTCTGTGGCTAGGAGGAGAGCAGGTTCATCTGTCCATCAGAACAGAACAGAATGCCCTGAACAGCAGAAATTTCCTTTGCCACAAAAGCTAAGACAAGCTCACGTACCCTTAGTCTTATTCAAATTTTATGCTGATCTTCCACAAGGTAAAACAGCCTCATATGGCAACAGCTGGGACCAGTACGATCTTTGCAGTTGGGTTTAGCCATGGAGGTAAAAACCCAACCTCCTCTTATCCCACAGAAGCCCAGAGGAAATGGATTTTCCTTGTGAGCAGTGGTTAACAAATCAGAATAACAATGTTTTGGGTGTATTCCGCGAAAGTTTTGAGCCCCTGCCAGTAAGAAACCCAGCCTACTCCTCAGGGTGCTGTTTGCAATGTTGATCTTCATTTTTCATTCCCCTGAAGCGCTCCAAAGAGATCCAGCCCTGAGTCTGCACACAGCTCTGGTTGGGATTCGCTGTGCTGGGAATGCCTTTGATTAATGTCCAGTTGTTACAGCAGTGGTTCCATGCTGCAATACTTTTTCTCTGTGTTGTCTCTACTGGGGTGTCCAGGCACATGCTAATGAATAAAGAGCTGCTTGGAGAAGCAGGTCTGGAAGCGAGTGAGTAAAGAGGGAGGTCTGTGTGAGAAGATAGCACAGATGATGGAGACCTGGTCTGTCTGGACAAGGGAACTGGGGAGGCTGTTCCTGTCATTCTAAAGCAATATCTGAAAAGGCTTTTGGGGCAGAGGAGAGTCACTAGCTCAAGTTGGATGCCGTCTCTTACAAAGGTGTGGGTCCAGATTGAGTGGGCAGTGCCCAAGGAGCAGGAAGGTGCAGTTCAGCGCGTGGGTGTACCAGTGTGATACACCAGTGTGCTGAGGTGGTGTCTGGAACAGAGGAAAAGTGCTCAAGGATAAGTGGCTGGGCTGTACAAGCGAGTAAAGGCACAGTGCAGTCCGGAGCAGGCTAAGCAGTGGCAGGAACACCCCCTGCTCAGGATCTTACTGACTGGACCCCAGCTGTAGCTGTATGGCTAAGGAGAGAAGTGGACCTTGGAAACACGCTGGGAATACACCCAATGCCCCTACCATGCGTGTCATAAATAACACAGGCCTGTGGACATAACCTCCTTGGACTACTCCTTAGCAATTCATTGAGTTATTCTGGCCGCTAGATAAAGGTGAGCTCCTGAACCCACAGGAACAACCAGATCACTGCTGGCAAACTCCAACTCAGTTGCAGAGTCCTTATCTTCCAGCAGAAGAGATCACCCTGAAGAGAAGTTGTTCTTCACACATTTTGGTGGAGCTGAAAAGAGAGGTTTGTCCAGGCTCTGTCAGGGAGCACTGCAAGAGGATAATTCTTGCCGCATGGAGCCCTCCAGACAGGCAGCAATGGTCACACTATGCTTTCTGCCAGGTCCGTGTTACAAAAACACCTCCCATCCCTGCAGATTGCTCTCCTGCAAAACTCCATTTGCACTTTCTGGGAGAGCAGCAGGAGCAGGCAGATTTTGTGGTGAGAAGAGAGAAGGAGGCAGGACATGTTACACAAGGTCACGGCTGTGCCTCTGCGTCAGGATGACTGTTCCTGTGTGGGGTACCGAGCAGTCTGGAGGAACAGGAATCCAACCAAACTGCCACAAAAATTCCAGCCATCCTACCACCTCTAACTGGTGCCCAAGACAGAAACAAGGCCCTCTCCAATTCAGCCCGGGCCAGGAAGGATTCTGGAAAAAAGTCCTGCCTTTCTGAAAAGGACAGAGTTGGGAATTGCTGGTAGGCTCAGGAGCTCCCCACCCCAGAGAACAACTGTCCCTTTCACTTATTGCCACTCTATTTTACTCCTAAGACTGTGCTTCTGTATCAGGTTGTGTGCAGTGTCCTAAATTGGCTGCCTATAAATATGTTTATTTGAGAATCTAAGTGTGTGTGGAGGGAAGCATGTACCTATGTGCAGACAGGTTTAATCCCTTGCTCTTCCAACCACATCCCCAGATTTTCAAAGGGCTGAAGAATGTGGAGGGAGCAAGAAAAGTCACTACAGTGGAAGTTCAACAAAGTACCTGCACAGTCAGACTGTACAGTGGAAAATAGCCAGATGGCCTGATTGCAGCACAGCCAAAGATGTTTGCTTGCTGTAAAGCATTTTCTGTTCTAGTCTATTTTAATTGAGTCCCATCTGCAGTTTTTCCTGTGACCTTTGCTTGCTCCAGACCATGTTAACACCCTTGTTGCAATAGCTGTCCTCTTTTTTTCTTTTTTTTCCTGGTAGGGGCATATGGGTCATTTTAAGCTTCCTTCTTTCTCAGTTTTGGAAAGCCTTTAGTACACTTACATTTTGCTTCTGGCAGCTAAAAAAATGTCACTCATTACCTAGAAGATACGCCTGGACATAAAGGCATGTCCAAAGACAATATTTCCTCTAAAATTATGGATATAAAGAGGCTCCTGAGCAAGGGTTAAGTTCAGCTCTGTTTATTCAGCCTTGGATTCTCTTTCTTCAACTGGTTTTCCATCCCCACTTTATTCCCCATCAGGGAACGGACCTCAGTTTCTCTAGGATGTGTTGTCACCTCCATCCAGCCTTATCTCAGCATTACAATTTTCAAGCACCAGCACTTGAGACCAGGGGTTTGATGAGGTCTGAGGAGACCCCATCACCTGGCAGGGGCATCAGGAGAGCACATCCTATGCCCTCGTAGGATTTGGAGTCAAATGGTGGTTTCTCCTCTCCTCTGTAACGCTACAGACTGTTCCTCTGTGATCTCTACAAACATATTATTGTCCCTCTGTGTGTTCCCAGCCTCTGTGCTGGACTTGGGGTTTTGTGTTAAAAACCTCAGCCAGGCCTAGGAAATGGGAGGGAAAGGGGAGGAGATAGAGGGGAAGTAAGGGAGATGGGCACAACTAGTTTTATGTCTTCTTTTTCTTCTTCTTCTTCTTTTTCTTCTTCTTCTTCTTCTTCTTCTTCTTCTTCTCCTCCTCCTCCTTCTCCTTCTCTTTTTAAATAAGGCAAACTTTGGAACAGAAATATGGCAATAAATTTGCTCCTGTGATTTTTCATGTTTTTTCAGCTGCAAAGAAAATAGGAGAAATGTTCCATTCTGTCTGGCTTCCTAACCATTCTGTGAGGGAGATCTTTATGTGCCGAGAAGCTTGGATGCTGCTCCTGCCTGCTCCATTTCTGAAAACATCCCTGCAACAATAAACTCTTTTTTTTTTTTCCCCCAATCAGGAAAACACATGGAAGCAACTGCTCAGATATTTTGTCATCGAGGGATGTGGTCCTGACAGCCGAGCAGCACTGGCTGCCTGGATTGCTGCAGGAGATGGCAAACTGATGGCACCGAGGAATTTTTAGTGCATAAGGCACAAAACAGAGGACATTTATTGAAGATCAGGGATAATGTGAGGTTTCACCTCAAGCCTCAGCTGGCTCCTGTCCTCAAGCACCCCTTGCCACTGCAGGTATGGATGTGGTCAGACAGTTCTTTTGACACACCCTGGTGATGATACCAGGGTGCCTTTAGCCATGACAAGAGCTCCAGAGCTCCTCTCTGTCCTCCAGCATGGAGACCCCAAAGTTGGTGCTATGCTCTACCCTCCTCAGTGTCTTTATGACTTCTCTCCCAATAAAACAGTTGCAGTCTGTTATAGTCTGACTGTTTATCTGATTTTATTGCACACACACCACAGGAAAAGCCAAAATGCTCAAGGTTGCATGTTCATGCTTTCAGTGAGCAAGATGCCAGAAAAATCCTTAGCAAAACCTAAACAGCCCTGTGCTAGGTTCAGTTAGTGATCCGAGCTCAGACAGATGGTCTGGAACAAAACTCCTACTGAACACAAAAAGTCTCCCAAGCATTTATCTCTTTTTCTGATATCTGCCACAGAGCAGCTTTCATCTTCCCCTGATTTCCACTGGTTTTTCATTATATCTCCATTTATTTCAGCAACAAGTTAAACACACAGGCTCCAGGGCAGCAGAAGCCCATTCCACCAGCTGTTCCAAAACTAGCTCTCTCACAGGAAAACCAGAATTGTCTGCCACTAGAAACACCCACCATGGTAATTTTTCTATCTTTCAAGGATAGAGAAGTTGCAAAATACCCACTATGGCAAGAAGATGACAGCTGGAGCCTTTCGGACAAGGTGTGGGATCAGCACCAAGCCCTGGGCTGCCATGGCTCCAAGAGTCTGCTTGATATGGAAAGCCAGAGCTACACTCAAACAGGCACTGGAGCCTCTGAATTCAAGGGAACAATGAGCCTTTGAGACTGGTCGAAGCTCACACTCAAAATCCTCTCTAGTCCAAGAGGAGGAACAGAAACTTCTAAAGAGTGGTTAATCTCCTTATAAAATAGATGTCTCTGCTGAGAACCTTTAAAGAGAGGTTCAGCCTTTTCTGTCAGCTAACAAGGGAGGCTGGAGTACTGTTAGACACCTAATTTTTAGAGATTGGTGGGTGATTAAACATTTCATAAAGTCTCCTTACATCCTGTACACTTTTTTTCTGGAGCTGCTGTCAGCCTTAAGCGAAACTCCCCCAGACATGGGAAGCAAAACTGTCACAAGACAAAAGAAGAGAAACCAGATCCTCCTTGGACGTGAGGTGTGAAGACGGCAGCTTGGGCCATGATCCAAGGAAGTCAGTAACTAAGTCCTTCAACTGACAACTTTTTTCATCCAAATGCATTGGCTTGCTACAAACCCCATGAAAACCACAAAAGCTGTTGTTTCTGTGCACCTAGGATCTGAGCTACTAAAGCCCAGTATGGAGAAGGAGGAAGAAAAGATTGAGGGACCTTGTAAACCCTCTGAAGGACTCGTGTAGGACAGGTAAATCTCATCTGAGCGGCAGGATCCACTTGCCCCCACCTCAGGATGTCCTGTTGCTCTGCTGGAACGTGTGGATGATACACAGGCTGCACTGGAGATCTTCCGTCGTGCAGAATTTGACCTCTCACTTGTTTCATGAGAAGGCTGAAGCCTAATTTGTGTGAAGATGTAGCCTTAACAATGAGAAATCATGGCTCTCTGGCTGCACAACAAGGTGTGAATGTGACTGCAGAAGAGCAAATCTCTGCAGTGCTTCTATGCTGGCAGCGGATTCCAAAGAACCAAGGAATGGTTTGGGTTGGAAGAGACCTTAAAGAATTCAAGAACAACTCTTCTGCTCTGATCCAGCTCAGCCCTTCAGAAGGATGGCTTTGCAGAAAGCAACTAAGTGTTTGAAACCATGTTTTATTACAGAATCTGTAGGCATGGAGACCTAAATCATCACAGACTCTGCTTGTTACAGCCCAGATCTGATAACAGCTAATGCACTGCTACCCGAAATCACCCTGAATGCAACATGTGTGCTCCTAAGAAATGCCATGTGGAAGATCACCTAGCAGGGCACTGGGTGGCACTGGAAGAGACATTGCAAAGCTGGTTTCTGCCAGCTTCACAGTGATCCTTCCAGGTAGACAGAAAACATTGTGCTAGCTTGGAATGGCAACAACCTCAGGAGAGTCCAGGTGAGAGCCACAGGACCACGTGCGTGGCTGTAGGGTGTCTGTGATGACCACACACTGGATCACACCAATGAGGTGTTGTGACCACGTGGCCCCATTGCAATAATGTCCCTTCATGGGCGTGGGCACCTCTCACGAGACACAAAACTGAAGAAACCTGTGGCTAAGGACACTCTCTACTGATGTGCTACATGCATCAGACTCCACCATGATCTTTGGTGAGGCTGTCCCTGCTGGGAATACATACAGCTGGTGATATTAAACCTCCTCACAGTGTCACATCTTGGGAACAAAAGAGATAGATGAGCAATCATATCCTATCTGGGCCTTGCCTTAGAGAGTACAGCATGCTGCTGGTGCTTAGTTGCAGTAAAAGCAACCTTTCTTCCAGCTTGGAGGAAGAGCTTCCAGCTTCATCACAGTCTCTTTATCTGCCTCTTTTCGCTCCCCATTTTCTCTTTCCAAAGTTGGCACCCGAAAGTTTTCTCTGCATTAATTCCAGACATTGTGTAAACACTGCGCTTAGATTTCCTTAAATGAGGCTGTTTCAGCCCCAGCTTTCCTCCCAAGTAGATTTCCTGCCTCATAAATTCAAGACATGAACAGTTTAGTTTTGCTAGGAAGGTGGAATCTCAAATTGATCCTCCCTTTGGGATGACCAGGAAGACAAAAGGGCAAATGGCATGGGAGAGGGCCTGGGGATTTCTGGTTACTGGCTGAAAGAGGAGAGCCATCCTGCCATGGGCTGCTCAGGAGATAGTGCCAGTGGTCCAAGAGACTGTTATTATCTGTCATAAATAATCTGCAAGTTTTGAAATCTACCAATTTCTTGACTTTTTTTCTTCATAACTCCAGAAGATGGAGAACAATCTTTTCTTACTGAGAAGGTCACTGGCATTTTCATTGGAGAAGCAAGGGTTTACTTTTTTCTCCTGTGTCTAGATCCTCAAAGTATTTGTGACTCCTTAGAAAGGCACATGCATATCAAATGTCTGCACACACTCTTTGTGCAAGGCAAGCAGAGGAAGTCTGAGGAGCAAAAGAGCTTTTCCTCTCAGCCTCTACTCACTGGGACTTCAGATAATTTCTCTGGCAAGGATGTGAACCCCCAACTGCAATGCAAGTGTGGGTTTTGCTGCTGCTGCTGAAGGATCTCACACACTCTGGTGTCAGGAGATGTCAGAAGTGTCTTTACCAGAGCATTGGGGTGAGTTTTCACCAAAGTGGTCGGTTGTCTGGGAATGACACAATCACTCTCCGTTCTGAAGGCACTGGGCTCACTTTGCCTTCCAGCTTATGGAGAGGGCACAGAGTACAAAGGGACCACAAGCTTCACATTCAGACTATAAATGAGGGTTTTGCTGCTTTGGCTGTGTTGAACAAGACTCTCCTACTTCTCCATTTCCTCTGCCAGCAAACCTCTGACAACTAAATTGAGCACAAAACAGCCATGCCAGCTTGTACTTCTCTAGGAGGTTGAATGGTACAGGAAGGATTAAGGAAGAGAAGCAGCTTTTCACTCCCATCTCTGGTTCTAGGAAAACTTAATCAATGGCTGGGCATTGCACCCCCTGAAACTGCCTCATGCATGACAGCAGGAGAATGGTTCGCTGTCTCCTCTCATTTCCTCCTTGACCAGCTCTCCCAGACCACTTTGTCCCCCTCTTGACAGCTTTAGCAGTGCTGAAAGATTTTGTGGACCAAGGACAAAGCTCTCCCTCTCGGTCCCTTCCAGGGAAGGAGCCAAGCAACTGGCGACTGCTGAGCAGGGGCAGTGCCCGAGGCTGCTGCCTGGCTGTACAAACCAGGGGCTTTCCTCTAAGTGTGTTCATGGCTTAAGGCCCTGTTGAAAACTCACCAGATAATCTCTTCTTTCACGTTTTGCCTCTATATTCATCCCCAGACACTCCCCCAGCCACTGCCATCTCATGGCACCTGGAAGTCATAGAATCATAGAATGGTTTGGGTTTGATGGGATGTTAAAGATCATCCAGTGCCAACCTGCTCTGCTGTGGACAGGGACACCTTCCACTAGATCAGATTGCTCAAGGCCCTGTCCAACCTCATCCTGAACACTTCCAGGAATCATGGCTTCCTTGGGCAACCTGTACTGGTGTCTCATCACCCTCACAGGAAAGAATTTCTTAATATCTAATCTAAACTGCCCTCTGTCAGCTTGAGTCCATTCCCTCTTGTCCTCTCACTACATGTTCTAGTCCCAAGTCCCTCTCCAGCTCTCTTGTAGTCCCTTTAGGTACTGGAAGGTGCTCTAAGGTCTCCCTGGAGCCTTCTCTTCTCCAGGCTGAACAATCCCAGCTCTCCCAGCCAGTCTCTAAAGAAGAAGTGCTCCAGACCTCTGAGCATCTTCATAGCGCTGCATCCCTGTACAGTTCCTTTCTTTTTTTTGTGTGCTCAAACTGTTCCTGTAGGAGACCATTCAGGTCTTCTCCCTCTTAACTAGGCACACAATGTGTGTTTAACTTAATTTAACTGGCTCAGCCAATAAGTTCTCAGTTTAATTTAGTACTGCTCTGTTCTTTTGGAGCATTAGAGTGCAGCTGCTGGTCCTGTCCTGCACCAGTCATTCCAAGGGGATTTCACTGCTCAGGGAACACCAAGGGATGCTCAGCTCTCTGCTCTCTCAGCTCTCTGTGCTAAGGGCAATTCCACTGGTCACGGACCCTCATCCGCTGCTCCTATTCACTTGTCAGGTCACTTTGTCCAAACAGTAACTTCTGCCTTTGGTTCAGACTGTCCTTTTCTTCTTGGGCAGAAACCAACGGGGACTCCGGGCAGAAAATAAATCTCCCTCTTGTGTTTTTCTACTATAGTGGTGCTTTAGAACCAAGCCAAATCGTACAGCAGAGAACAAAACATGACAAGAGAGAAGATAATGACAAAATAGTTCACAGCCAAACAAGGTTGTTTTGGGGCTGCCACAGAGAAGGACCATCAATCAGAGACCTCAGAAGCTTTAAGTCTTATTTTACGAGACTGGCAGGGAGCTGGAAAGAAAGGAGTAAGGTGATGGAAAAGATGCCTAAGAAATTGTCTTTTCTCAGCCTCTGACCCCTCCCTGAAGAGGATGTTGTTCTCTGGGTGATGTATTCATCCACCCAGGAGGAAAGGTAATGGGACTCCTCATCATAAGAGAGAGAGTAAGTGGCAGAAGGACTTCAACTCCTTGTCTTGAGATTTTCATCTTGGGTCAGGAAAAAACTTCCTCAAGAAAACCCTTCAAATAAACACTTCCTGAAAAAAGCAACAAAGGTAAAAGGATAAATTTTTAATCATATGGGACCCGTTGTTCAGTCCAAAACTCAATCACAGCCTTTCCTCTTTTTTTTTTTTCCAAAAGAGGTCTCAATGTCTTCTTGAAACTCTGCCCACACTGAAAGGCCTGTTCCCTTCAAATTCCTGGTGAAACTACCCTAAAGAACAGAGACACTGCACTGGAAATAAAGCCAAACTCTGTGACCTGAATGTATATTTTGTATATAGAGATCCTTTTCTCAACATACACATGATTTTATAAATGGGCTTAGGTATGGTATAACTTTGGAGAAAACTGTGTGGCTGTGATGTTGAAAGAGAGAGCAAGAAGAAGACAATTACCCTCTCCAAAATGGGTTTCAGTCTAGGGTCAATGAATGGATATCAATAATCCTTTCATTATAGCTCAGATCTGAGGACTCCACTGAATTACCCCAGCACAGGCAGATGACATTCTCTTCCTTAGAGATCTTGGAATCTAGAAAGTGTTCTGCTGGTCAAGCCTGGAGAGCAGAAATGGGAATTTGGGGGGGCCACAGGAATCCTGAATAAAAGCAAGGTTCTTACATTAAATATAAGATTATTCTGTGAGGTGCAGACTTGAAGGGAAAGGAAAGAAATGTAACTTTAACACAAGCCACAGACACTTGGAGAACCACTGCTGCAAGCCTAAATCTGCAGTTGGCTAAGCAAAGCCCAAATGTTGTACCTTCAAAAAGAGAAAGTGAGGTATGGAGGAAACCCAAACAGCAATTAGATGGGAAAAACAAGTTTTCTGAGAGGTAAATAAATTCCTATGTGCGAGATGTGGTTGAGGGAGAGTGCCAAAACGCTGTCCAGTGTTTGGTGAAGTGTTCTGTAAAGGCAACAGAAAATGTTGTTTTTCCAGAGATATGTGGAACACCTCGAAACCAACAGTGTCCACATTTTGAGGAATAGAAAGGCATCAACACAGATCCCCTTTTAGGCAGAATAACTGCCTAGCAATGTGTTTAAAACCTGAAAATATGGTCCAGCATTGATGGAGGAGATGTGGGCTTTAAAATGGATCCCGGAACATATGCTGGTATTTTAACTCAAATATGCAACAATACCAAAGGAAACTGTATAAAAATAAAATTTGTTTTGTAGTATTGGCATAAAAGACCAATTCAAAGGCAAGTAATAATTATGATTTACTTTAACCTATCCTGTAATTCTTCCAATAAAATGGGCAGGTAAATTATCTGGTGGCTGGATCCAGTTACCACTGAAATCAGTAGAACAAATGCCATTTACCTCTGAGGTTGGGAACATTAATCCCAAATTCTTCTATTAAAACCTAGTCTAGACAGGTAACTGCTTGCAAGCCCTGAAAAGACAGCAGGGAGAGCTCTCAAAAGGATGTCTAAATCTCCACAAGTTGGCACAGAGCACTCTGCTTTCAGACAAAGGAAGAATTGATTCCTTGAGACAATACAGAGAGGAAAATCCTCTATGGCTTTTACACACAGTGTGAGGACTGGATCAAATAGTACATAACATTTGGGCACTGTCACAGAGCAGCTTGCACGTCATGGAAATTCCACAGCTGCAACTGCAGAGCCATCACAGCATTAGTGGACACTGATGCACCACTGAAATAAACCACAAAACAGGAGAGATGTTCAGGAAAATAGCTGACAGCTAAATGCTCAAACCAGAAGTATTCTCTAACACTCAGGACTGAGCATTCCTGCAAACATGGTTGAATGAGTCATGCTTTAAGTCGATGATTTTTAATGAAAGTATAATGGGAAGGCAAGGGGCTACACTGATACTCATTTCGGCCCTTAAAATTTGGTCCATACAGACTCCAGCCTAGTCCAGCCAATATCTGGAGTCTCTCAAGCCTCCTATGGCTGTTGGGGAGTACCAAACCCATGCTGGACATCCTCTCCACTTAGGCTATGAGCTCTGTTCTTGCTCTCTGCACAACTCAGTGAATCTCCTTCCCGCCATAAGGATGTTGCAAAAGGAAATGAAAATTAAAAGCAAGTGTTTTGGAAAGCAAGAGACACCAGACCCACTGGTCACCAACAAATTTAACAGATTGCTTCTATATGGAGCTTTCGAGGATCTTGAGTACAAGTTTTGACACTAGAGCAAAGGATGCAGTGCTCTCTTGTGAGATGCTGTGAGGAACGTCAAAATTTTGTAGTAAAACTCTGATGGTCTGACGAATTGTGCACAGTATTTCAGAATTTAGAGATGCAAATGGATCAGCAAGGCACATAATGGAATTTGCAGAATTGCTTCTCTCTGTGTTTGGGTACTCAGCTGTAAAACTGGCTTTGAATCCCTAAAGCAACTTCTGGAAAAGGACTAATTTTATAAGGGAGATAAATCCAATCAGCTATCAGAGCATCTAATGACCCTCATACCCAACCAGATTAGTAATATTATTGTTTAATTATACCCAACAGCACAGAAGAGAGAGACATGTAGGATGGGTGAGGTACTGCATGCAGATTTACAGAAATCCAGTCAGCTGCACTTGAAGTTACAGAACAGAAAGCAATCCAGTTGGAGAATAGAAGAAACTGGAAATTAACTGTGCCAGGGTCGAAGAGAAGGTGCCAACCAATGTGTTTTTCTTCACTTTTGCCAGTACACATAATGGAGAAATGAGTAAAGCTTCAGTGTTAATCTGAGATTGCAGTGTGAGAAAGTTTCCATTTCAAGCATAAAAAACCCCAGCCTTCCTGTTTTTTCTGCTAGACTATGATTCTGAAGTTGCCAAAACACCCTTTCTCCATCATTACCAGAACAGATGAGATGTCATGGAGTGTGAAGGGGAAGGGGAGAACCTTAGCACCTAGGAAAGAAAGGGCTGATAATAACATTCATAGAGTACATGTGTTTATGTCAGTTTGATGTGCTTATTCAAGTAGGATGCTCAAAGGCAATTGTATGAAAATGACCAAAACAAGAGCAGAACTGAGGTATCCTGTGAGGGTTTAAAATCTGAAAAAGGGCAGTGTGATATTCAGGAGAGGCCAGCTCACTCGAGAACTTATTTCTGAGGAAGGCTTTGTAGTCCACACTGAACTTGAAGCTGTATTTCTCAGAGGGATGATGGTGCCTGGGCGAGATAATTCAGATATGTGCCAGTGAGAGGTGGAAGCACAGCACTGAAGGTGAACTGAAATGAAGATCTTGGTTGTCTCCGAGTTCTTCATGTCTGTAATTCACATGTGTTCCTGGATTTGGCAAAAGAACAGCCAAAATGGCCCAAGACACATTCATGGGCTGGTGGGTACAAAGGAAGGTGCATGTGCCTATCTCTGTGCTGATAAGGGAATGATTTTGCAGATGAATTTACTGCAGAAGGGATCAAGGGCATGCTGGGGTTGGTCTGGAGCATTTCAAGATGCTGGACAGGTTCAGAGCTGAACAACAAGAGCAATGAAGACCCTTCTGTCCTCTGCTAAACACATCTCAACATCATTGGTGGTGCTGAATCCTTTCCATGGCTCCTGCAACAGGCAGGAAGCCACACAGCAGGACTGGCAGGAGATCTCTGCTGTAAGTAGAGGTTTTTTTCTGGAGACAAACCGCAGGAAATCTGGGAATTATGAAGGCACAAGGATCTTTCCCTGAGTCTGGAAAAATGGCTCCAGGTCTTGAAGGGCACAAGGAAGGGTCACAATCCCATGGGCTAGCTGGCTAAGCAAAAGGCTGATCCTCTTTTCTGCTGACACACAGTGATGGTTGCAGGGCAGCATCAGCTCTGTGGCCCCTGACCACCCTGTTTTTTTGAGAGAAGGCCCAAGTATCAGTGGTGAAGGGCTGAGCTGGGAGCCCAGTGTCCCTCTCTGCACAGTGCTGGTGTAGTAGGCACTATGAGCAGAGTAAAAACCCTGCAGCCTGATGGGATCACTTACACACCAATTACTACGAGGCAGCAGGGTGTTATTTATGCAATAAGTGCTATACAAAACAGCAGAGCAATATTTAGAGGGCAAATACTACGGACAGGAAAGCTGCAATTTGTTCTGCAGCAGCAGGATGTTCTGTGCTCTCCAAAGTGCCAGGCAGGATGAGGGTGATGCTTACATGCCAATGACTGTATGAGGACAGGTTATTATTTAAACCCCAGATACAATGGTAGGGAAAGAGTATTATTTACTAACCAGACCGAAGGCAATAGCAGCAGTGGCAGTAACTGCATGGTATAATTTACAATGGAGGAAAAGACATCATTTTCAGACCAGTTATTAGAGAATGGGAGGGTGTTTGTTGTGGTACTGCTGAAGTATTACTTTGAAGCTGAGCACTACAGAGGTACAGGGTATTATTTATACACCAAACACCAGAGAAACTATTTTTTTGGGGGTAAGTAACAGCGACAGTTAATCATCGATATGAAAGCCATTCTGTAATTTCCAATATGTAACCTACATGATTATTTCAACCTTGAAACTGTGGTACAGATGATGTAATGTTAATTACACTGAGATCTACAGCTGCTCTACCACAGGACTGCTAAGCTGGAATAATCTTTTGAAGTCAGTAGATTTATGCCAGCAAAACTACTGACTCTGCCCTGCCCTGTGCAAAGCCTGCGGTGCCTGGGGATTTCCAGGGGTGTTTATCCCTGACCCTGCGCAGGATCCCAGCAGGAGCTGCAGGTTTTGCTGCGGATTACAGGTTATTCAATCACCAGCACAGCGACTGCTCTCTCAACAGAGGTGCAAATGATGGATGGGACCTCCAGCTGGAAGGGATCAGCAACATTTTCATCTGTTTATCAGCTGCTGGCCTTTGCATTTTTTTTTCCACACACCTTTCTCATCCAGTCTGTGATGATACATCTAACATCATGCAGGAGTTGTTCCTTGGTTATTTCCTTTTAGTTTTCCCTACGGATTTTTGTGTCCTGTCGAATTACTCCTGCTAAGTCAAATCTGTGTGTCCTGCGGCCACGACAAATGATTCCTTTTGTCTTTCAGTGGTTGTCTACACTACTAAATAAATAAATAACAAAGTGTCCAAGTCTTCTGCCCACTGCTAACCAAGGGCATTAGAAAAGCCAAAGGCACATGGAAATTGCCAGACCAGACGAAACCAATGGTGTGTTCAGACCAGCATCCTGTCTTAGACAAGACCGATATTACCAGCTTCAGAGCAAAGTTCTCATCATCGAAAAATAGGGAGAAAATTGCTGAGGAGGAAGTTTCTTTTTGACATGAACGCTTAGTGGTTACCATCTGCCTTGAAGCATGAGTATTTACATTCCATATTCTCCCGCTAATGTACACTAGGTTTATTTGGCATGGCTTAATAGACAATTTTACTCCTCTCAGGCCTAACCCGTGAGCACTACCCGGCCAGGAGAAATTTTCTGTCCCGATCACTTCATCCCCGTGATACGAGGTGGGTGCTTCTGCAGATGCCCTTTTGTGTCTTGTCATTTGATGTTGAAGTGAGTCCTTTTCCTCCAGCACCTGCCCTACACGCTGCTGGCACAGAGGAAGGCTGGGTTCAGCTCTCCCACACCGAGGTGTGTCAGGAGATCCCTGGCTCCCAGGTGGCTCCCTGATAACATGGTGGCACCCAGGACTATCCACGTGCTCAAGGGTCGTGTGCTGCCTCACTAATATCACAGCAAGGACATCTGCCAGGTCAAGCTGTCCAGATCTGCCTCTCCTGGGACATCCCATAACCCAAGTTCTTCACAGCAATCACTGCTCCTTTCCATCATAAGACCCCAAGCAATTAGGACATGGTGACAACCTGGCAGGAACTGAGCTATGAGGTAGGACTATTCATTCACCTGAGTTAATTTTGAGTGTTGCCTAAAATTTTCCCTACTTCAACTGCCCCAGGTGTCTGGCTTACTCTGTAAACTGAGTTTTATGGAAAAGCCATGAGTTGCTATGCCTTGGTTGACAAAAAGAAAAACTACAAGGGTGAAAACCCAGAGGATTATGCTTGTCAGAGGTCTCCCATTTCCCTGCTTTCATCTCTTGCTCCCTTCTCTCAGCAGAATTCTTTCTGTGGCTGTCTTCCTGTCCAGCTCCCCATGCACTGCAAGGTTTCCCCCTCAGCCAGCCTCAGAACAAGCAGAACCATGGAAATCCACAGGCAAAGCCAGATTCCATGCTGCGTGTACAGCAGGAATGGGGTCCTGGCAGCTTCTGGACCTCGCTGTGTGACCAACATGGGCAAGGCACAGCATGTCCCTCCTCCTTGCTCGGTCACAGCAGCAGTGACACGGCTCCAGCTGCCTCCATCCGCAGGCCTTTGGGAGCATTAGATCACTACAGCCGATGGCACAGCAGTCGGGCTTGTAAAGCAGGGGAAGGAAGCGGGAGCAAGGCGGTCCGTGGGGCTGCTGCTTAACACCTCAGGGCATTTCAACAGGTAAAGCACATGGAGGGTCTTGGGGTGTCCAAGCGGAGTGATTCTGGTATTTCTCATCCTTCCCCCACCCTTCTGCTCCCTGCTCTGTACGGAGCAATCGTTGGGGAGGGGGAACGTCACTCAAGGGAGACGTGGAAATTTTTCTTGAAAAAGCAAAGTCCAATGAAAAGCACACGAAGGAAAAAAAAAAAAAAAACCTCGGTGTGAAGCATCTCAAAAAAGGCTGCGCGGGTAGCGCGACAAAACCCCCTGCCTATTCATGAGGCCAACAAAAAGCTTCTTTAGATTTATACTGTGAGCCCATTGAGAGGGAGGGGAGGGAGGCAGCGCTCACACACCGCCCTTGTGCACACAGCCGAGCCCGCAGCCCTGCCCCGCACACACAGGCTGGGCTGTTCTGCCCGCTCACAAGGAAGCTCTGAGCTTTTAAAAGTAAACCGTAAGGTTTCCGTTGTTGCACTGGGCTCAAGTAAATTTTTTTTTTTTTTTAAATATATAACAGCTCCCTCTCTTTGCTCTCCCTCTCCTTCGCTCTTTAAACAGCCCCGGCTGCTCTGGGCTGCCCGGCAGCCGTCGTGCGCTGGCTCCCTATGTGGTCCAGAGCCGCTATGAACACGGCTTTTGTTGCTGCTGCTGGGAAGCTGCCTGAGAGCGGCACACACAGCCCGGCTTGTTCCACACGTGGAGCCTGCAGAGGGCTCGGGAAGCAGGGGGGGAGAAAAAAAAAAAAAGGAGGAGGAGGCGGAGGAGAGCAACTTGGGTTAGGTTGTCTTGTGGTGGAGCAGCCACCCCACCGCTGGCAAGGGAAAGGGGGAAGCAAGGAGACGGAGGCGGGAGGGTGGTGGAAAAGATGCCTCAGGCAGCTAAGAAAGGTCCAGTTGGTTTTTAAAAAGGGACCGGCTGGCCCTCCACCAGCCCGGGTTAGTGCAGGGTGTAAGTCAGCATGGGAAGGCAGTGAAGTCATTGGGTCTGAGCAATTTACGCTTGCAGAGGGTCTGCCCTGGAGAGGGAAGAGGAGAGTAAAAACCAATAATGGCGTGGATTTTGGAGTTCCAGAGTATCTAATCATTATGTCCACCCCTGGGTGATACCAGAGCGCTGAACAACAATCTGACCTTTTTTTTTTTTTTAAATGTACATTCATTTGTTTCTGTCTTTTAAGTAGTACAATCCACCCTCTTTTTCTCTAAACCCCTGAATGTTTCTCACTCATTGGGGACTATTTTACAGCAATGAGCTGCTGTTTGTTCTGAAGGAATCTACGTCTGCCGAATTTTGTTCAGTGTCCTCTTTCCCTTGCTAAGTTTTTCCCTCCACCTCTTTCACACCCTCAATTTCCTATCCTGTCTGCTCTCTTTGCCCATCCATCCTCCAGCCCTCGCGCTGCTGTCAAACCTGGCTACTGTACACGGAGGTTATTATATGAAACATTAAACAGCAGTTCAAGTGGAACAGATGGAGCTTCCCCCCAAAGACTGCTCAGGCTGCAGAAAGAGCTCAGTCTCTGTCCTGACCAGTGATGGTGGGAGTTGATGCCTCCCCTTTTCTGCTCTGACAACAACTTGAAACATCTCAGAAAGGGGCAGCGTCCCCTTTGACCTGTCAGGCAGATACAGTCTCTTCAAGCCAGCAGGAAAATATAACATCAAACAACCAAAGCAAAGAAAGAAATAGTTCAGCTTCCAATAGTGCCTTTGCAGGATTTGAAACCCCACAAAATTTCAGTCCCCAAACCACTGGCCCCTCTGCCCAGCCAACATCCTTTACTGGGAGCTCATAGATGAAAACCAAAGTAGCGAGGAATGCTAAGAAATTCCTCTCTCCCAGCTATTTCGTTGTGGGATATTTCCCCCTTTCCACATCTGGCAAAGCTATTTTAGAAACCAAGGAAAGCTTTTCAAACTGACGTTTTTTGGCTAAACAACTCAAAAAGGAAAGGTTAAAATACACTCTTTCTTCTGTGTGCAGAGAGCACTACTGAGCACAGGATTTAAATGAAAAGTCTTAAAGAGTAGTAAACGGTTGGAAAGAAGAAATTTCTGATAGACATCCAGACAAATAAAATTTTTGCTCGGTCTACTTCTGGAGAAGAGCTCAGCTCCCTGAAAACTATTGCTAAAAATATGCTTCATCTGTGAATGGATTCGGAAAACAGGCAGGTACTGAGGAACGCCTGGAGCAGCTCACTGGAAGCAACCCAGAGGACTCTGCCAGCCGCCGGTCCCTGACATCCTCACGCAAGGGGAGAGCTGTCAAACCCTCGGGCATCCCGGTTCTTTTCACTCTTTCCGAATTTGTCAGCCCCTCCAGAGTTTAACACCCCTCCAGCTCCGGTGTCACCCTTTGCCTGCCCTGTGGCAGAGCAATGACACCGAGCAAAGCCACCACCACAGGAAATCCCGGCGCTGGTTGGGACACTCGCAACAAATCATCAGGACAGCAGCCTCCATCCCCAGAGCTCAGAAACAGGGTCAGACACCTCACCCGAATCTCCAGTGGCAGCCGAAATCCGCCACAAACAAACACCCATGGGTCGGAGGGTCTGTTGGGGAGGGAGAATGGGGATAACCCTGCCTCTGCTCTCCCACCTCATGGTTCTGACTGTAGGATCTCTGGATCCGTCCTTGCTTTCCCTCCCTTCCCCGAGACAACCAACAAACTTGGCAGGCAGCTGTTGCCCCTGGCTATGGGTCTGCTCCCCGTAGCGGGTGGGATGCTGGTGAGGAGCCTTGGTGCCGAGGTGATCCCCAGGCAAGGGCTCCCCGTCACGGCAGCGCTGCTTGCAGGAGGGAAAAGCCCTGGCTCGATCAATTTTACAACTTTTCTCACGTTTCTCCGCTGGTTGCTCACCAGGGAAACAACCAATCCACTGACTGAGAGCCTGCTTCTGTAGAGTAATTAGGAAAGTTAGGGAAAAGATACCAAAGGGAGAGGAGGGAGGAAAGTGCCATACGTTACCTTTAACAGTTCAGTGCAGTGCTTCCAGAATCTAAGTCCCATACACCTGGCAGAGAAATGAGGTCTTTTTCGGTGTTCAAGAAGTAAAGAGTTTGCCACTTCTTGCTGTTACTGTATGTCTTCTTCACAATCTCCAGATGAATTTTCCTGCGTCTTTGGCTTTTTTTTTTTTTTTTTTTCTCCTTCCCTGGTTCCCCAGAAGAAATCAAAATTCCCTATGTGGTATTTCAGGTCCTTTCAGGCAGTGGCAGCAGCAGCAAGCTTGAAGAGTAAGTACTGTGTGTGAATGGCAAAAAAAGAGAGAGAGGGTTTCAGACCACATTAGCTGCCACTGGCTGCAAAAGAGACCATCAAACTCCTGTCAGCCTCCTTAGATACCTCTTGAAGAGCTGGCACTCTAAGTGTATTGGATCCTCCTCTGGATTTTAGAGTAAAGGTAGGCAGGCATCCAGGGGGCAGGGGAAAATAGGAGGGCTTATGGACCGAAAAGGAAGCCCAGCCTCTTGGAAAGAAGGGGGGGAAAAAAAAAAACCAACAAACCACCAAACCAAACACTCAACCCCAGAAAAGAAAAGAAAAGAAAGGGGCAAAAAAAAGCATTACCAAAAAAATACTGTAAATGGAGAAAGCCGAATGGGGAGTGGGGGATTAAATTTAGCCCTCTGGTTTGGAAGTAAACTGGCTGGGGCACCACATGTGGTTGAGAGAGAAGAAATAGTTTGTGTAATAAAAAGAGAACGTGGTTTATGCAAACTAAAATAAGATGAAGCTAATTAAGGAACCTGAGCGAAATATGTGTGTCTGCAGTGCAGCCAATATCGCTGCAGTCTGAGCAGAAAGGAGCAGATCCACGAGGAAGCCCAAAGACAGCAGCAGACAGGACAGTGCAGGGAACTCCTGGCCCCACTTGCTGCTGAGGCAGGGAGGCAGGTGATGAAGGGAAGGGAGGGATGTTCAGGATTTGGAAAAGGGAAGCGCCAGGAGCATCAGTAACTGATAAGTGATATAAAGGCAGAGAAAGGAGGCATTTGGGAATGAGTTTGCTTCAAGGTTATTTGGGGTGAACTGGGGAGGAATGGGGAGCCTGTACACACCTACTAATGGTGGAGGCTGAAGAGACTACCCCAAAACTGAGGAGGAATCCATAACTGAATCCTTGGCAGTAGTGAAGCTGTGAGAAAATGCTGAGAGGACTGTGATGTGTTTTCTTTTTTTTTTTCCGTGAGGTTGCTGGTACCTTTGAGAGGGATAAAAAGCTGTGCCTGGGGAGGAGGGAATGAGTCTGTTACTGCAGACCTACACTTTGGCTTGTGAGGGGGCCAGATGACAGCTGGGAGCAGGTGAGAAACTGCTGAGGTATTCACAGTTGAGAAAAACACTTTTGTTTGAAAAATCTGTTATTTCTAACATGGAAGAGAACACCACCAGCCTGAAGTAAAGGTAAAGCCTGAAACTGAGCACAGGGAGGTCCCCTTGTGCCCTCCTTGCACCCAAACCACACGGCTGCCCTCAGTATCTCTCCTTCCACTTCTCTTCTAACACGATCTTTAATATCTCCACTTCCCTCTCTTTTCCCAACATCCTGCTTTGTTTCCTGGCTTATGATATAATAGTTTCTTCTCTCTCCATAAATTATTTTGGTCCCATGCCTCACTTCAAAACTTGCTTCCTTGACTGCCTCACTTTTTAACCTGAGGCTCACAACCACCAGCCGTGCATCCATCATCCTGACAGGTAATGCTCCCAGACCGCAGAGCATGGAGCCTCACTTCTTCCTGCAGGTATTCCTTATTCCATCTCAGAGATTCAATACCAAATTTTGGTTGAGAATTTCCCTTCGGATTATCCTACTTTCCCTCTTTTTTCCCCCAGTAGTTCAGTACTAGGTATTAACTTCAAAACTTGCCATGTGCCCATGCGTTAAAAGCAAAAAGGGCAGCAAGGGAAAGCTTTGGAAAGGACATGGGAAAGGACAGTGTCTTTAACACCTGAAACACATGCCCTGGACATGTTTGGCTTTCTGGGCTGCAAGTGCACATGGTTGGGTCATACTGAGCTTCTTGTCCACCAACTCCTTCTCCTCAACGGGAGTAAACTCATTCTGTTCTCTGCCCAGCCTGTACTTGTGCTTGCTTCCCCCACCTCACAAGCCTGTCAGTCTATATCAGTGCTGCCTGTTCATATCAAGTTTAATTCCCCACCTGATGAGATAAACCAGGGCCCTTCCCACCTACTCAAGGGGCACTGGATCCATCCAAGGGCTGCCACCACCTGCAGGTGCTGGGTGGGGTGGGACAGACAGGGCTGTGCTGGAGCATCACCTGCCTCCCCCTCCTCACTAGCTGGGGTGTCTCCTCATGGGCAGCACGGTGTAGCCATGGCAATGAAAGGAGACAGGCAAAACACACTGCAGATGGGCCATGACAGCTCATGCTCTAGGCAGGACTCGGTATTTCCAGCTGGGTGTAAAAAGACACATAGACAGGATCTATAAAATGTGACCTGGCTGATTTCGCTCAGACTCACGTACGTGAGACGCTCCGAAACTGCTCATGCCTGACCACAGCCCTTTCTCCCCGTAACATAAAGATCTTTTGGGAAATGTACATGTTTAGTTGTTTTGCCGTGGAATAACTGAGCCCTCTGTACCCTCTGCTGCTGCCGTGGTTTGGCAAAGAAAACCTCACTTGAACCTTTGGTGAGCTTAAGCCAGGGAACAGAGAAAATTCCACTTCAGAGCTGACCAGCTAGGAAAATGTGATGCTCCACACGGAGTGGTTTCTTAGCAGCTTCAGGAAGGGGATAGAAACTGCTCAGTACCTGCTGGCTGTCCCAGTTTTTTGTCTGCATCAGGAATGATTGGAAAAACAGCTAAATATGTTCTGAGAAATTGTGATTCATAAACTGCTCTTGTGTTTGTTTGTTCCTTAAGTTGAGGAGCGGCCAGGTTAAAAAAAAAAATCACATAGATGACTTTGGTTTCTGTTTAAAGCAGAAAAGCAACAGTTCATGGCTCTTTGAAATACAGGTAACACATTGCAAAAGTGCTTGCAGTTAGGTAAGATTTTTACATGTCATTATAAATTCAAAGGAGGCTTATGTCTATTCCTGGTGACGATTAGCCTTCAGGGAGCATGAATATTTGAAGAGAGAACAAACCCTCTGACCAAGGAAAAGTGGATAATAGCTTTTCTGTGAAAACTACTGAATATCCACAATTTATTTGGTGGAAGCTGTCACTGAATGAAAATGGCCAGAAAAGGGAAAAAATACCAGACAGAAGAGGGTTGTGTCAATTAAGGTGATAGTTGCAGTTTTTCAAAAGCAATGAAAGGTGGGCTTGGGTGGATTTTCATCCGAGAGAGAGGGAAAGAAAAAAGAAATAGAACAATAGTAGAATAAAAAATAAACCTTTCAAATTGCTTTTAAAAATTGTTTTAATCAAACCACTCATGGCTGTGAACTGCTGCTCCTTCCCTACAGCTACCAGAGCAGTCATCTCACAGCTCTTGGCCTGTCTCACTCACAGAATGAAAAGGAGGGTGTTGTGTCCCTAAAACACTTGCCATTTCTGGAATTGTTGTGCTCTATTAAAAGCTAATTTGGCATTTTAAGAAAAACACAGGGGCATGAGAAGGGGCTGTGTGATCCCAGCTGCTCTGTGCACAGGTAGATGAGTGGGGTGCACAATTTCAGTCTGTAAATAGTTAACGCACGATTTCAGCCTGTGCACGATTTTGGCCGATGAACACTCTTCAGGTTCTGAAGATTTAGGGTCAATCCAGGACCTTTGGGCTTGTGTCCAAGAAGCATTGTTCATGCTTTTACAGTCAGTTGTCTGGCATTGCAACAGACACTTCTTGATCAGCTGTCACAATTCCCTTCAGCAATCGATATCTGAGCTCTCCCTGCCCTGCAGTGCTGCTGGAGCTCTGACACCACGCTGAACTGAGGCACACAGAAACAAAGTGGCTTGCTCAAGGCTATAGGTGAAGCCAGTGTTAGAGCCAGAACATCTCCTTTTCCAGCCCTCTTCCCACTTCCAAAGCCAGCAAAGCCCTTATCTGCTGCAGCAGTTCAGGAGTGTTTTTGCTGCTCTGCTAGGCTGTTTTTCTGGAGCAGGGATGGGCAGTGATTCTCTGTAAAGGTGAAGCTGCCACCTCAAAATGTCAGCTTTGACCCTCACATTTGGGTTCTGCATTTCTCCAGGCCAAGATGCCAGGATGGGGAAAGCATGGTGTGGTATAGAAATGTCCTCGTCACAGCTTTTGTCACTGGGTCCATGAGGGGAGTAATTGTATGGAGTCTCACTGGAGGGATGAAAAGAGACAGCACTGACACCTCTCTAGCTAAAAATTAGCAGGGGCCTAAAACCTCTCAGGAGAGGCTTTGTCTACTGAAATTTAATGCTGAAAGCATAGAAGAGGACTGAAAAGAAATGAGTCAACATCATTTGGGGGTAAAAAGGACACAGAAGAACCTCCCCACCGAACACAGCACCTGTACCCCTTTATTCCAGTGTCAGTATCAGCCTTGTTGGTGCAGGTGGAAAACTCACCTCATATTTAAAAAGCCAACCCCGTACACACACGCACTCACACACACTCACACACGCACACCAACTTCTCCCAGCCCTGTTTGCATCCCAGATTGGAAACGGTGCCCTTCCTGAACCTCCTGTGCTGGACAAAGTACCTATTGAACCTGCAGTGGCCAGGAGGCTCCGGCTCCTGCTGAATGAGCTGCCTTCTGCTCACAGCCCATCCCAGCGCTGGCAGACGTAAACAGCGGGGCTCGCCCCCACCCCGATATTGTGGCTTGTTCATCCCCTGACAAAAATAGAATCCCAGGCTGGCCGGTGGGATGGTGCACACAGACCTGGGTTTGTTTGGCAGTGAATTTTTTTAAAAAATATTTTCTTCTTTTTGCTTCTCTTGTCCGCTTGGTGTCTTTCTGATTGCGCAACAGGGCTGTACGAAGGGAGATGGACAACTTTGGTCAAAGATTTGGCACTGGGCAGTGCTGGATCACCAAGATGAGGCCTCTCATGCTTCTCCTGGCTGCCCAGCACACCATCTCTATCCTTGGATGGCCAAAGGGAAGGTCTGGAGGTGATAGGCACCACCAGATTAAAATATGTGGTGTCAAAGTTCACTCCAGCATTTGGGCTGGGGCTTGGCACACAGAGGGGATGGCCACTGTCCTGGGGCTGCTCATCCCTCTGCGCTTCCAGAGGGCTCCCCAGGGATACTTGCTCTTGTGTTTTGAGGTGCAGGGAAGGGCTGACATCTCTCAGGTGAGGGGAGAGGGCAGTGGCGAGGTGGCAGCCTGGAGTGGCACAGGGCTGTTAGAAGAGATTTGACTTCAGAGCCCATGGTGCACAAGAGACTTGCTGTCCCTCACATGTCCAGCCTTCCTGGCCTTCCCTGGGTGGCAGTGAAACAGCTTTTGTACAGGAGGCACAGTGTGGATTGCTCCCTCGGCCAGGGTGATTCTTTGCACAGCTCCCTGCCCTCTCACACGACTCGTAGCTCTCCCTTTCTCCTTTTTCCCCTTTCGCCACATTCATGCCCTCACCTCACCTTGTTAATCAGCTGCTTGGACTGAACCTAACTTCGCCCCCCTCCCAGCCTCCCTGATGGAGACTTGCAGGCTCAGCAAGGAAACGTGGGGGTGGGCACCACGAGGAATGTTTGCACAATGAATGAATGAAAACAGTGCTAATTTTATGTTCCTCCCAACTCGGGACGGAGCAACACGGGAATACAGCCCCTTTTGTACGGGCATGGGACATCTCCTCCGTTTGCTTTTCTCCCAGAATGCCTCTTCTCGCCCTGCACAGTATAAACAGGTTGCTGTTGACCTTGGAAGCTGGTGGAGGGGTTACGTCAAGCCCGGCAGGTTTGCCGGGCTGGGTATTTACGGTCTCGCACCCTCTCACTCTGGCAAGAGGTGACGTACACTGAGCACTCCCAGCTCCCTGCCCAGCTCCCAAGGGGGGCTGGCCACCTCTGCTTGTGGCAGTGGGGAAGCCTGGAGGTCTCCCTGACCCCCAGAGAAATTTGCTGCTCAGGAAAAAGTCCTGCAGAGAGTTCCTCCTGTGGCTTTCTTTGCTGTTTTTGTTGAACAAGGTTTTTTACGGCATTTGTTTTGTTCCAGCGGAAGGTGTTTGCTTGTCTGAGGTCAGCGAGGAAGAGGCAGGGAGGGGATAGGGGAGTGCAAAGAGCAGGAAGCAAATATGCTCTGGTAGCAGGTGTAGCTTCATCTGCCTTCTTCAAAAAGCTTCTCTGGTCTTGGTGGGATGTGCCAGGTGCTTTGGAGTTGGGAGAGGTCACTGGAGAGGATTTTGACCTGAGTATACTGATGTTCCACATGGAATATCGAGCTGATTTGTTGATGGTGAAAAGAAAGGTCAACAGAAACACCAGCAGCAACCTGACCCATGGAAAGGGCTGCTCCACAGCTCTGGGTGTGGTTTGTCCTCTGTCCAGGCTTTGCTGAAAAACAAGAGGAATGAACCTGTGCTTCTCAGTGCTGAGGGGTGAATGAGGTGCTCCCCACCCAGAGTCATTTCTGGAGGGGTAAATGCTTCCTCCTGAGATCTGGAAGGAACACCTTCTGTACTGCGCACCCTGCTGCTACTTTAAAGCCCCTGCAGTGGACTAGGCCAAGGCACTTGGTGGCAAAGAGCTTTCCAGGAATCCTCCAGGCTGAGCAGCTTCAGCTAAGGAATAAAAGGATCGCAGGGAGCCTTGGCTCCGCTGGCATGCAACAGCCCAAAGGTCATTTTTTAAGCAGACTGTCCAAGAACATTCACAGCAGGCAGTGGGCTTTTCTTACAGCAGTTAACTGGTTTTCAGTCCTCAGCAAGAGGTGTGTACTCATCTCTTGGGCACTCAACCTCTTCTGTCATCCCATTAACACAAGAATCCCCTTGAGCCTCTTAACCCTCTCAGTCCTGCCCAGAATACTCATTTTGCCTTTCCCATTTATATCTCGCTTCTTAATTTGCAAATGAAAGAGGTTTCATTCTGGTAAACAAGAAAATGTTGTAAAAAAAGTCAATCTCAAAACCAAAACCCTGCTAAAAGCTTCACTCAGCTGGACAGTAATTGCACAGACCCACATATAGCAGATGTGGATGTAAGATCAGTGCTGGATGTTGCTATCTGAAACCGCTGGAGCCGTCAGAACTCAGCTGCAGACCTATGGAAAAGGGTGTAGAGAGCTTCTTCAGGCATGATGCATGGAAACCCCGATAAATTATCCAACCTCAGGGTTGGCAGCGAGTGGGTAGCTTGTTCCTTCCTCTTCTCTTACATTTATTATTTGTCCTTCTCTGTCTTTTTCAGTTTAACTGTGAAATCTCATCCTCTGGTCTCAGCATTTCACACTTTGTTTTCCAATCTTCAGCAAATGTGTCTCTTTGCTGTAGAATAGAGGACATTTCTCCATCTGGATTGTAGGTTGGGTAGGTGGAGCTGGAGTTTTAGGTCAGAAGGCCCAGAAATATCCTCAGGGTTACACCTGTACTTTTTTTTGCCAGTGGAATATATAACCTTCCTCCCCTTTTAGCTCTGAGTACTCAGGGGGGCAGATAAACCTTCCATTAACAAGACCATGGTTAGAGAGGAGGTTGTGACCCTCCCATCCTTTCCCCAGCACTGGACTGGGGTTCTCAGAGAAGCATCCAGAGCTAGGGAGATGTTGATATGGGTCTCCATAATTAAACACCCCCCCAGACAGCCTCCTCCTTTTCCTTAGCCTGGTGCTGCTGGGCCCTTCCCACAGGCTGGTGTCTCTTTCTGCCCTCTGACGAGTTTCTAGGTGGATAAGATGAACAAGAGAGGTTTGAGCCTGGGCTGGCACATGTGGTGTGGCTGGTGAGAAAAACTCACCTTGGCTCGTGCTTATGTTAGGAGAGAACATTTTGAACTGCCCCAGGTTTTTGCATCGGTGCTGGGATTAGATCTGCACTCACTGCCAAACACTGGACCAAGTAAGGCTGCAGGGGAGAAGTCCTCAGAACACCTTCCCAGCAATCCGAACACTTCTGCTTTACTGACTGCTGTTGCTTTCCTAAAAACCCAGCTGGGACCGTGCTTGGAGCTCTAAACACGTCTCTCTTTGACAACTGCTGCCTCCTGGCATCTGTGCATTTTTGGGAAACATGCCCCGCTGGCCTGCAAAGAGGTGGCTGCAGCTCCAAGAGGCATTTCTGTGCCTCTCTCCAGAGGTTCCTGGTGCCTGAATCTGGGTCAGGGTTGGACAGGTCCACCTCAGGAGTTGCTACGGTGGAGAGGAAAGAGAAGGACTAAAATCCAAATCCCCCCATCTTCATTAGAGCAGATCTGCAGATCAAGAGCTCTCTGAAAATGTTATTCCTTGGCCTGGATGTTGAGATCTCAGTGTCAATATTTGTGAAGTAGGAAGGGCCCTGCCAGATGCAGCGTTCCCAGAAAAAAGCTTCTGTGCACAGGACTTGGGGCATATTCTGGGGCTCAGTCTGGGACACCTCACACTTCTGCAGAAGCCCCTGGCCAGTCCTGCCCTGTGGGGCTCAGGGAGGCAGAGGGATGGTTCTACTCACAGCCCTAATCTGCCCCTTTGAGGTTTGGGTGAGATTTATCCCGTTCTTCAGAGAAGCAGAGGGCAAGTATTGCTCTGATGCCATAGAGATTCAGCAAAGCACAGGAGTGAGTTGACTTTGATACTGCAGCAGAGTTGCCTGAGGGCCTGGGGGCAAGAGCCTTGATGTCTGCTCAGGAATGGTGCTGGTCCAGCACAGTCACTCTGTCAAAACTGTGTCAAAACTGCTTCCTCTGAGGGACAAGGTAATGCTGACTTGACCCTCACAGCCCTGAGACAGCTGAGAGAGGGCAAGGAGGTGAGACTCGATGTAATGACGCTGATGTCAGGCTGCAAGGGTAACGTCACTGTCCCCAGGAGGTGACCTGCCACCCCAGAGAGAATGGGCTGGGAGCCCAAACCTGATGTAATGCCAGGACCCTTCAGGTGGGTGAGTAACAGACCTGGCACAGCCACAGCCTCAAGGCCAGCTGCTCCCAGAGCTCCCTCCCTCCTTCCTTCCTTCCCTCCTTCCCTCCTTCCTTCCNGCCTTCTTTTTGAAATAAAAAGTTCCTAAATATGGGGATAGTGTTCCCTTAAGTGGTAACTGCTCGGTATTGGTTTTGGAAAAAAAAAAGAAAAGGTGAAAGAAAATGTTTTTGCATGGAAAGAGGTCCAGCCATGCTTCATCTTGTGGGCCATTCACCTTCTGTCTGCTCTTTTCCCAAGCACTGTTAGAAAAGGCTGGATACATGTCCTGGGTGGCAAGGAAAAGCCAGATCCACTGCACAGGAAAGTGGAAATGAGCAGCAACTGAGGCTGCAAATGTGGAAGCAGAGTTAGCAGACCAAGGAAATCCCCACACTAGGGAGTGAGGGCTGCAGGGTTGTGCTACCCTGCTCCTTATCCCTGCTTTCTTCAGCCCCCACACGTAGCACAAACATTCAGCAGACAGCCTGTCCTTTGGCTTGGGACTACTCAGGTGGGAAATCACCTTTCAGGGCTTTGTGATTTGTTTTACCCTTTCCTTTGTTGGGTCCTTTTACAGGAACCCAAAAGTAGCTGTTTTGAAAAGACAGCAGAGACTGTGTGGACCTTTGGTAACTTTTTTGAAGACCGTGAGACCTGCCAAACAGCCCGAGAGAAAGGATCTTACTGTGTTGATTTGTTTTCTTTGGTTTATGGGGGGAAAAAATATTTCACACATAATTAGCGCAGCCACAGAGAGATTGTATTAAAGGCGCTTTACTGGAAATTTCAAGGGACAGAACAAGGGAAACCTGTGTTAACACTAGCAGCCAGGAGAAGGACCTTGCCTGCAAAATGGTGGGGAAGGACAATGTGGAGTGTTCAAGCTGCAAGAAAGAAACTGTTCAGGAGGGCAGCATGTGCATCAGGGGCTGGGAATAAACGAAGCTACTGCAGGCCACGATGCTCCCTGCTTCCCTCCCCCAGCCCTGCCAGGGCTGCAGGCTGCCAGCCTGGGTGGTCAGCCCTGGGGGAGACTTCACTCCTGTGGAGGGAGGAGAGCAAGGACCAAGAGTCCAGTTTACTTCTCAGTGCCAAAATCCTTGGTGTCTCCTTCAGCTAAAGCCACCCAATTTCAGTTCTACCCCTGTGTCTCTGTGCACACTCTCTGTTACATCACTCTGTGTCCTTCTATCTCAAAGACCTCTCCAACGTCATTTAAGAGCTCTCGCCTGCTTTTCCAACTGCTGAATGCACTCCTAAGAGAACAGGAGTTCTTTTAATGCAAAAACTTCCAAGACAAACCCAAGTTGCTCAGCCTTGTCCATTCTCTAGTGGAAAACCCACCATGGGTCTCTCTCTCCCTAGGTGTTTCCATGAAACCAATCACTGGGGACTTTGCATGCCCTGGAGTTCTGCGTTTCCTGGTGGACCTTGCTGTATCCTGTGCACTTCTGTCCAAAAAGAATTGTGTGAGTGAGGTATGATCTTATTCAGGTGGCATTTTTTGATCCCTGGGGCTCAGTGAGATCCCTGAAAATGAAGAACCTTAGTTTCTGTTTCGCTGTCTTTTGAGGGACACCCATACAGGAGTAGAGTGCTGATGTGCCCATGAGACCCACGTTGGTACCTCCTTGCATGGCACCTACTGTTGAACTGCCTGAGCTCTCCACCCACACTGAGATGCCACTTCAACTTCAGACACACAAAGTACTGTTATTTAAAAGCAGAGATGCAAAGTGCACAGCCCTGCCCAGGGCCATGTTAAAAATCTCTGCTTCACACGTATTTAGCCGCCCACAAATCAACCCACAGTGCTCCAGAACACTTGTTCCCAGGCAGGGGAAGCAGCATTTAGACTCTCCTGCTTTCAGATCCTGCTGTTTCCTATGAAAATCATGTGCTTGCTGCTGGCTGGTTTGTCTTCCTTATTGTTTCCGCTTGTTTCGTTTTTAAAGCTTACGTCACCCTGTGGCCAGCAACGCCTTGGGTGTCATGCAAGAGCCACTCTTTCCCAGGTTACCTGAGGGCAGCGCCAGAACTGAACAGCAGCTCTACAGAAGGCACGAATATACTGTGGCCATTTATTTCCTGCTGTGCTCAGGAGAGGAGTGAGGCATATTTGTGGTGGCTGCTGTTAGACATCAGGGAGGAGCTGTGCCTGGTGGTTGGCAGAGGGACGGGCACGGGCTCCTGGGGTATATCCACAGCAATGCCACTGACTCTGAGGGGCAAAGTGACATGACCTGGGCTCCTCATCCTTGACAGGGACATTGGTATATTTAACTATTCCACAGGTTTGAGCTGGCAGCACCTGGATAATTCAGTAAATCAACAGCAGCTCGATTGTGAGTGTGTCACCTCAGCTGCCACAGAGTGTTCTCTGGCTGTGTGGTGGTGCTCGGCATAGGACACACACTTAGGGGCGTCGAGCAGGGAGGGCTGTGGAAGTAAAGCAATGCAAAAATCCACTCTACACTACATTCAAGTTGTGCCTATCCCTTTCTCTTAAAATTCATCTTTCCTCTTCTCCTTTTGGAGTTTATACTCTTCCCTGCACAGTATTCCCTGATGGAATATCTCTCGGGCTCTCCTGAAGCTCCTGACCTCTCTTGACTGCAGAAGATCATTTCTTTGTGCCCATCCCTGACTCCCAGCTCACATTCCCTCCGTTTTCCCTTGTGACAGCTTTACAACAGAAGGCACAAATATGCTGTGGCTGTTTATTTCCTTCCCTGCTTAGGAGAGGAGTGCAGCCTGTTTGTGGTGGTTGCTATTAGCCTTTAGGGAGGAGCAGTGCCTGGTGGTTAGTGCAGGGACTGGAAAGGTACTCGGGCTTAGGCAGGCAGGATCTGCCCAGGGAACCCACCTGTCACAGGTAAAGGTGCTGCACTGGTGCTGAGAATGGACCTGAGGAGCATTTGGCATGCACCAAACCCCTGCTGGCCAGGGAGAATCTGGGCACTGGGAATATGATTAAGCAAATGAGTGGTTTATTCCCATTACTAAGCTGTTGCCTGTAACTCAGGATGCTGATTAATTGGGAAGAGGTACCAGGAGGCAGGGCAGGCCCTGGGACAGTGTTTACAGCACTCCTCCTTGGTACAGAGAGAGGGTGGCCAAGAATAACCCTCTGTTAGCCACCGGCAAGGTGTGCTGGTTGGATTTTTCCATTTGCCCTGTGTGTGGCTCTCATCTTTGTCCCCTGACTCATGCCAGCCCTGGAAAAGCCCCGGCTCCAGTTGTTGTCCCCAAACAAGCTTCTCTATTTAACACTGCCCAGGTTGTGGGGAGGTGGTTGGGGTGTGAGGAAGGACAGCACCCATCCCTGGGAGCCCCGGAGACACTCAGGCGGCTTCTGTCTCTGCGCTGCCCCTTTTCCCTCATTTAAAGCCACGCTGTTTATGTCCCAGCCTGGATGCAGAGGTGAAGGGCTGGCAGGCCCTCTCTGGCTCATGGTACCCTCAGGGCAGCAGACAAAAGATGGAGGAGGGAAGCAGGGCTGATGGCAGAGCCAGCCAGGTCGGCAGGGATTTTCCTCTGATGTGTTTCTCTGGGCAGCACCGCTCTGTGCAGCCGCTGCAATTATGGCACTCCCTTCCCTGCCAATTTTCCGTGTCCTTTAGTGCTGATGTTGGTTTGTGACATTAATTCTTTCTCTGCTGACGTGGGCAAATAAGCTACTGGCGTGTCTCTGATTTAGGAAAGCCAGTGGTCCAGGACTTCTGCCACAGCCACGCAGAGTGTGGCACACCACACGCAGCAGAGAGCAGGCACCAGAGCAAAATGAGGCAGGACAAGTGGTGGGAAAGGGAGAACTGGAAACAAAGTGCCCCAAAGCGTCCTCCTTTCCCACTGCCTGGGCTCAGGGCTGCTCCACACCCCAGGGCTCCTTCCCACAGGCCCCGCAAACCACAGTACTGGTCTCAGGTGGGATTCTGTGCCTCCACGAATGCCTGGGCCAGGTGCATGACCCCTGTCCCAGCACAAGGCTGGTGGTCCCTAAGCACTCAGAGTGAGAGTCCAGCACGCTCCCTGCCATTTATTCAAGCGGATGCTGAGAACATCACCTCCCTGCTGCTGGCCCTGCCAAAATATCCCACTTTTGTCCTCTCTGACAGTCTCGCAACAAAGACAACTTAATTTTATCTTGCCTGCATCATTTTAAACATAAAGGCAGCTTGAGCATGGGAAGAAAACTACCCCCTTTTCTATGTGACAAGGAGTGGCTCATGGAGCCCTTCTGAAACTCTACCTTGAGCAGGAATCTCATTTGAAAAACACCTGGCAAATGAATACAAGCATAAAATGTGAAACAACAGTTCAATTATTTTAAGGTCTCTTGAAGCAGCAAGCCTGGAGAGAGTTGATGGGAAACTTCTGCCTCAAGATCAAAATCAGAGATCCAGGATCAGAATCCAGATGATAGAATTTGGGTTGATTGGGAATAAATGGTCACTTTTCAGTACAGCAAAAGAAATGACCTGAGATTTATGAGGCTGGATGAAGAAGAGATTGGTCTGGTATAACAGCTTCTGGCTTTCTGGACAGCAATATATTTTCTTCCCCCACCCTGGATCCATCCTCTCCACGGGGCCTCAGTCTGCACTGCAGGGAGCTCCCGCTGAGGGAATTCACTGTGTAAAGATGGAGAAAGATGTTTCCTTTCTAGGTATGACCATGAGCTGCAGGGGAGTGAAGGAACTGGTTAATAAGAGCTGAGACCTCAACGGGACGCTTGACAGAGCTCAGAGCAGACTGACCTCAAACACACTCAGACATAATTTTCTGTCCTGGGGTGATGCTAGCACTGTCTTCTGCGAAGTTGCCAACCTACTGCTGTTGTAGACTCACAGATTCTGACTGCAGGGCCTGTGGCTGCCTTCACATTTCACTTCGCACATCAGACACCTCTGCAGAAGCAACAGCACCCAGTGGGACCAAAAAATACCAGCAGAGAGAAAGTAGGAGTAAGAGAAAAACAGATTTTAAGATTTGATCAGAGATGCATTTCCCCTGGCTGGGTTGGCTGGAGAAGCACCTGCCTGGCCAGGTGTGTGTCTGGGATGAGGGACTGGAGGTGCAGCAGGCAGCAGAGTTTGGGCAGGTCTGTATTATTGCACTCACACCTTAAATTAAGGCGGCCTTTAACTCAGGTGGCCCAGAGTGTGGAACCCCCAGACGGCAGCGATGTGAACCGTGGGCTGAGGGGTGTGGTGGGATGTCACTCCTGGGGCACTGGGAGCCTCCCAGCTCCCTGGGGTGAGCCTGGATTCTGGCTCCTCGTGGAGGGGAGAGGGCTGAGTCCGCAGCACTGAAAGCTGGACACCTGGGGCTGTGCTCCTTCCAGCACTCGTGGTAACTCATTTAAACCACCTGGGATAACTGCTCTGGGCTGTGCTGCTGGCAGTGCACACATGGCCTGAGAGCAGCCTCTTTACAGAAACTCATGAAAACTGGCTCAATGGCTTTAAAGGATGGGACCAAAGCTGCAGACAGCCCTGGGGATGAAAAGTAGGAGCCTTGTTCCCGGTCCAGTGCTTAGTTCACTAACCAATCCACTTCAGACTATTGAAAAGTCCCTCTTTGGGATCAAGGATTGCATTAGCATCTCAGCAGAAAAGCCTGCTGAGCTCTAATCAGCTGTAGAGAGGGATTTTATGGAGGATGTCTTTTCTCCAGCTGCTAGATATTTGTTCCAGCAACTCTCCAGTGAATCTTCCTAAAAACCTCAGTGGGTCTTCTATAATAGGCATCATGAGGTGCTCTGGCTGGAGAGGAGGTAAACTCCCCAAGTTCAGAAAAGTCAGAAACAGAAATTAAGGCAGGAGGGTGCTCTGGTGTGAAAATGGCTGAAGTTTCTGAAGCTCTTAACCAGAAATCTACAGGGGGTTTAGGGCAATCTCCTTAAACAATGCCTGTGAGGGGAAAGCACTGGAAATATCACAGGAATGCAAGAAGTGGCCCTAACACAGCACTCATGGTCAGGGTTTGAAGGTACCAAAGAGGACATAAACCCAGGGCCCCTGCCAGTGATGGCAGGATGAAGTCCTTTGGGGAAAGGTTAAGATTCATGAGTAAAACAGCATGAAAGTGCATGGAGATGGGTGATAAAACAAAAGCACTGAGGACTGTGTGGGCTTAATGTACAAACTGGATTAGCTCTGCCTATTTGATTTTCTTTCAGGCCCTGGGTAAGAGGATAGGAATTTTAACATACCCTCTTGGTCTTAGTGGTAGCACATGTAACAAAAAAAAAAGAAAAAGAAAAAAAAAGAAGAAAAAAAAAGACATCTATGTTTAATTTAAAGCAGTTTGTTAAGCCAGTGAGAAATTTGCATAACTCTGTGATTTGAAGAGAGAAGAGGCAGCTCTGGCCATCTTGTCCTGGCTGCCAGTGCTCTGGAGCTGGTGACCACAGGCATCTGGCAGGGAGCAACAACTGAAGACCTGGACTTCTGGAAGAACTGGAAGTCCTGCAGCTCTCCGTGCACAGAGCGCTGTTGTCTAGTAAGGCTCAGAGTGGGCCCTGCACTTTGCTGAGTGCTCCTCAGTTTAGTTGGACAGCTCTTTTCTACCTGTCACCCTTCCTAAATCAACAGGATCCTGTGCTTGCTGCTTTTGTATTTTTCCCTGTAGAACTCAACAGATACCTGCTGTTCAATCCTTTAATGGAATTCAGCCGAGTTAAACTGTTACCTGGGGTTAAATGGTTATTTGTGTGATCTGAGTGCAGCCCTGCACTTGGGCAGTGCAGAAGTCAGGCTACAGCCACCCGTGGCATCTAATGGGACACCACTGCTTCTCCTGAGTTAGCCAAGCTGAAAGCTCTGGGAGGTGGCTAGAGGTGTGAGGAGTGTTGCTTTCTAATTCCCTCCCCTCCCATGTCACCATGCCGGGATCTTCAGAGACAAGAGCAGGATCACTGATGGCGTTGCGAGATCATAGAATCACAGAATCATTAAGAAAGACCTCTAAGATGATCAAATCCAATGTTAACCCAGCACTGCCAAGTCCACCACTAAGCCATGTCCCTTAGTGTCCCATCTACAAAGCTTTTAAATACCCCCAGGGATGGTGATTTAACCACTTCCCTGGGCAGCCTGTTCCAACACTTGATAGTCCTTTTGGGGAAGGAATTTTTTCCTGCTATCCAACACCAGGAACCTGACAGACAGCAAAAAGCCACTCACTCATAAATGACATAAGGATTGGAGTGAGTCAGGTTGCAAGTTGCATTAAGTGCTTTATACTTAGGGGCAGTTCTAAACTGCAGTGCTGTTCCCTCCATGGGTTGCCTACACCCTGGTAGGAGGATGGATGCTCTGTGTCATACAGTGTTGACCTGTTCAGCTCCCTGAATTGCTTCTGCGTGGACATTGTGGCCTCTGGCAAGTCTTGTCCTCTCAGTAACCAGATTTCTTATTAGAGAAGAGGAGTGGCAGCCCTGCCCTGGCACAGATATGTGATGGTGATGCCTTTGAAGAGCAGAGCCACAGGTGTAATGAGAACTGAGGGATGAGTGAGGCACTGGCTACCCACTGTCCAGTGAAGCTGAGCAGGAAACCAGTTTAATGATTTATCACTTGTGCAGCAATGCAGCACGTCACCTTTCCCCTCCCCTTGCCCAGCCAGAGATGACACGCCTTGCACAGTGTGTTTCTGTGACAGAGAAGGGTGGCTTGCACAGGCCCCAGGACTCCCTGATAGCTTCAGAGGCACAGAAGGGGTGGTTGTGACATTAAGTGACAGGAAAATCGTGAAGATAAATGTTCTTGAAGTTTTGAGTAGAGGGCAGTGGCACTTCCAGAAACTCCCTTGGAATTAGATGATCTCTCATCCACCTTACCAGAGAGTTTGTGGGACCCATTTCAGGTCGGTAGAAGTGGCCATAAATAATGAGCTGAAAGAGCTAATTCAGATCCAAAGCATTAAAACTTCAAAGACCCCCTCTAAATATGCTAAAAGGCAAGGAACTAGTGTGTCTGCATTCACTAGTGTGATTACCTGCAAATGAAGGCAGCAGCTCTGACTCATATGCTTATGGAGGAGAATTATAAAGAGATCTGTATTCCCAACTATTCCCCAGGCTGGAGGACAGGAGCTGGGAGATAATGGGCAAATCAGATTCAGTCGTAGAGAAAAGCTGTTTCTCTTTCTCTGCATGGCTGCATGAAACCCACAAACATGAGATTTGAATTTTCTTATCTCCTACAAAGCATCAGCTTAAGAAAATATGGGCATGACTCCACTGCCAATATTCATACACGTGTGCTGTCTTGGCAAGCTTTGAACCATACCACATCACAAACAGGGCTTAAGGCACTTGCTGCTGCTGGATCAGGGCACACCCTGGTCTGAACCCCGATCCCAAAAACTGTCCTGAGGCTGCTCAGCTGCTGAGCTGGGGAATAATTTTATAAATAAAGGCAAATGAATTTTGGTTTCACACAATTCCCTCCAGTTTCTCTCCTGCTCGTTGACGGAGAGGAAATGCTTTTCAGATGCCAGCTGGTGACACTGCTTCATTATAAATTGCTCATGTCCCGTTTTTAAATAGTGACTGCAAAATATTCATCCAGCTCTCAGATCAGGCTGTCTGTCCTCTCTGGGGCATCTACTGCTTCTTGGGCTTGGAGTTTGGTAAGAGTTGTCTGAAGATTTGACACCTTTGCCTGCAGACAGCCTTGGAAATCCTGAGACTGTCCAAGTGACCCCTCCATTGTCCTCATTGAGTACTGGATCAGCTGCAGAAATAGGGCCAGCTGGAGACTTTTTTCTAACGCAGCTTTTGCAAGGACCAGGTCATGTATTCCCTGTGCTCTCCCTGCTCCCACCGCAGGGGTCTGTGACCCCTCGAGGCCCGTGCCCTTTGAAAGCACCACAGTCCCCACAGCCCTGCGTTAAATACCACAGGAGGGCTGTGTGTGTGTGCAGGGTGTCTGCAGACCTCCCTCCCAGAGGAGGAGGAGGGCTGGGAGCGAGCACTCCCTGGTACTTTTCCATCCTCCTCCTTGTAGCCTGCTGGCTACCTCGGTGGGAGCTGTTTGTAGGGCTGAAGCCAAGAAGTGCCCGTGACGTGGCAAACCCTCCTGTGCCAGAAACCACCTTTTCAGAGCGTTTTCTCTCTCGTAGTCATCTGTGTTTTCATTTCTCTCTCCCAGCTCTGCAGGGAAGGGGAAGGCAGCCAGCAAGCTGGTGGGGATGGAGATGTCAACTGCATGGGGAGAGGCAGGAATTTAGCAGTCCCTGGGCAAACTCAGCACTTCTGACCGGCTGGGTGCCATTTGCACACCTTTGTGGATTCCAGCCCCTCAGAGGTGCTGCTGGTTTAACTCCTCCAGTGCCAGGCTTCCACAGTCACAGGGGTGACTGTGGTCTTTTCCTTCTCAAAAGGCATCTCCTTTTGTCTGCTTGTGACACAAGTTTTAGAAAGATGGTGATCAAGTAGAAGGTTGGGAAGTTCCCCAAGAGCAGGGACAAACTCTGCGGCTCATTTCGGAGCCTTTCTGAGTGGGTGAGATGGTTTTTGGCATGTGTTTGGTCAGCATTCAGAAGCAGTATGTGTCTTTGGTCAGAAGTGTTTTATTTCATCATGGGACCCTTCCGTGCTGTAAAATCAATAGAAGTAAATAGTAAGTCACTTGTCAAAGCAAAATTGAAAAGAGATCTTCAGAAACCACGTTAGCCTTAAGACCTGGAGATTTTTAACCTAGTCCTAAGGACACTATTGACATTATAGATGGGAGCACTGATGTTTGTGAAGATCATGATAGAATCCTGCTTGACAAAGTTGGCAGCGTCCCATAGTAGACATTTCACAATCAGTAAGTACTTCAAGGAGCAGAGAGGTAGGGATGTTATCTAATTCTTCAGTGCACCTGTTAATTGCCATTGGGTGGCGACGCTTGCCCCAGGGCAGATGCAGGGCGTGGTGCAGAGTGTGGTGTATGGATGGCCACCACTTCAGGGCTTTACCCCTTCAGAGTTCCCTCATTGGCTTGCATGGCAATGAGTTTCTTGTCCCTGTGTGAGGACAGAGGCTATCCTTGAGGCAAAGAGCTGGATCCTGTGCCCATCCTCACCCCAGTCCTCCGTGTGGTCTTGGGTACATCCCTTGTGTCCAGTTCTGTAATGGCTTTTGGCACAGACACCATCACAAACCTCTGCATTTACCTGGTGAGGCAGAAGAGAGCGACAGGACCAGGCTGCCACATGAGCCACATTTACTGGAGAAGGGCAAACAAACCAAACCACTGATGTCTCATTTCACCAGAGCATGCCGACACCAGCCTACGCACACACCGCAAGGGGCAATAAACAACAGGAAAAATACAGTCAAAACCAGTCCAGGATGAAAAACCCAACCATGAACAACACTGCATTTTGTATTCAGCTGGCACTTGTGATTTTACTGGGTTTTTTAAAAAACATGATGTTCCTTTGGGTTGACAATGGAAAACTGTTTGAGAAAAGTGGAGCTCACCCAGCTGCACAAACTCCTTGGGCCAGCATCCCTGTGACCCAGTCCCCTCCACTCACCTTATCCTTTGTCTACCTGGGTCTGTCAGTCACTTCTCTGTCTCCATTTTCCTCCTCTTCACGACTCAGAACATTATGTGGTCTGTGGAACAAGCAAGGACCTGTGTCTGCTCCAACTGGAGCCAATTGCTGTGCGTAAAGTGATTGAATACAAAAATTAGAAATTAAAAGGAGGTTGGGGCAAGGCAGCCAAAGAAAACACACATTGCAAGCACATGGGGTGAAGAAAAGCTTGTAAGATCCCTGAAACTGGGCAGCACTTGGAGTGTTGTGGTAGGCACCAGGGAGACACTGTGGCCTGGTTTTTCTCTTGGGGGGCTGTTCTCTGAAGCTCACCAGGACAAGGTCTGGTTACATCAGTGCAGATAGCAGCAGTCTTTGCTCCAGGGATGTTTTGGAGAGCAAAGATGAGCTGGGGTGGGATTTATGAGCAGTTCTCAGGGGATGGTGTAGGTGTGGGTGGTGCTGTGGGAGCAAGGAGCACTGTGTCTTTCCCATAGTTTGGTTTATTGCAGAGCTTCCCCCCAGATTGCCATTACTCCCTGTCCAAAATCTTGCACAAACCCAGCTTCAGTTTCTGAACTCTTTGTCCCAGTCCACCTGTAGAGGAGATTCAGTTTGGGATTGAATTGATGGGAATGGCTGTTCAGCATCCCCACTGCAAACCCTGGCATGGGACCAGGCCCTCAGCATGTTCTCCTTCATGTTTTTAAGGAGATTTGAATCACCCCAGCCAGCCCATGGGTAATCTGTGTGCTGCATCCTTCGCTCACTTGGCACCTACGTTGGGCAATTGGCCACCAGAATCCAGTGCCCTGGTTGTATAAAGCATGTTTTCAAAAACAGGACAATGATGACGTGCTTCTCCATAGACATTTCCTTCACAGGTAGACCTTTGTGCTGCTGTGTGTACCATCATTGCCCTCACAAATATTTTTGCAGGTTCCCAAAGGCTGGAGGAGTTTTTGTGTCCAACAAACATGACCCCAAATCACAGCTAATGGACCCTCATGCCTTCAGGGGAGGAAGAGTTGTCTCCTGCACAGCCAGCAGAAGTACTGGGAGAGACACACAGCTTTTCTCTAGAGCAACATCCTCTGTTTTGACACTGGCTGTGTCCAAAAGCCATTACACTTTGGTAGTATTTTTGGTTGCAGGAGTTGGGAAATTCCAGTTTTGATCCCAGTGACAACATGATTAAAACCCAGCAGCTGGGGAATTTGGTGTTGCCTGGCTTGGTGATTTGGCAAAAGGATCGAGGTCACTCTGCGTGCTCCAGAGTTTTCCATGTGCTTCTCCCACCAGGTTCAGCTTATCTTTGAACATACTGATCAACAAAAAGCTTCTGCCCAGACTACCTGCACTGATAAGCAGAGGGTATCTAATCCATGTTTATCAATCCAAGAACATAAGAATGTCTTCAATGAGTTGATGTACAGTGAAGAGATTGCAAATTTCCCCTGAAAATCAGCTTGATAGCATTTATGGAGACACTGGAACTGTGTTCATACAAGCCTGTAGGGGACTGGAATTGAGAGGTGAATTGGCTGTGAAATGCAAATCAGCCATGCTCCAGTGAGTAAGTGAAGCCACACTGTTTTGTCCTGGCTGAAGATCTGATCACTAGGACACAATTTATATACTACAGAGAGCAAGAAATTAAGTTTCCAACAAGGAAAAAAAAGAACCCCACAAAGGAATCATATGCCCAAATCCACAACAGGGAATGCACATTCATATTTATTTTCTATTTTGCACTTGTTGGTAGTGAACCAGATACAAACATGTTTCAGGAGCAGAAACCAAGGGCTACCTACGTCAGTTTAGTGGAATCTCAGAAGTGGGGTCGTGGGAAGAAGGTGCTGCTTCCTCAGGCTTATGTGGATATACAGAATTCAGCCGGAGTTTACATGGGCTGCAGCTCTGCTGCCTGGTTGCTGCTATGGTCTCTATTACAATGATTAGTATCAAAAGAGGAAAGGAGAAAAAGAAAAAGAAAAAGAAAAAAAAAAAAAAAGCAAGCAAAAAAAGCCCAAGGGAACATAGTCTGAGTGTGAGAAGTGAAAATGTTAACACAGGCCAAGAAAGCTTTTTCTCCTGCTGAAAATCTGTTGTGCTCACTCTGGAGCAGGGAGCTGGCAGCGGGGCTGGAGCTGTGTTCGCGTCACTGAGCCTCCCTGAATGGCCCTTTTCAGCCTGCAGTTTCTGAAGAAAAGTGGGAAGGAGCCAAAACCAGGGCGGAGGAACATATAAATACTATGTGTAAGCAACGATATTTTTTTTATCTGGAAGCAGACCAATATAGTTGAGACTCACCTTGGATAACTCGCAGTGGGGGTGGGAGAGCTCCTCCCACCTCCACCCACCCACCAAAAAAAAAAAATCAGTTTTAGGAGGCTTCGGCTTCTTGCTGGCTTTTGGGAACTGCCTGTGCAGTGCAGAAGGGCTTCCAGCAGCTCCTTTTGATTCCAGGCTCTGGGGTGGGTTTTGCCACCTCTAGATGGGACAAACACACTCCCAACTTCCCATGGGTGAGGCTTGCAAGGAGTATAAATGAAATATATGAGGTGGGACTCACGTACAGCATGGCAAGAACACCCAGCCAGGGGGCTGTCACACTGTCACAGAAACACAGTTGGGCTGAATGTGGCTTTGCTACCAGTGCCTGTTGGGGACCTGCTCTAGTCTTGTAAGGGAGACCTTGGTCTGATGTCACATGCGGAGAATATGGCTTGGGTAAATAGAAAGAAAAAAGAATAAACCTTCAACCCTCCCCACCTGTAGCTGTTCTTGAGCCATTCCTTCCTGGAAAAATTATGAGCAGAGCGCTTAGTTATGATATAACCAATTTGTGTGTTTATGCAGGATTTACATGCTTAAGCTTCACAGAAAGTAGCAGGGAATTGTGCAGGAACAGAGCAAACACCACGAGTGTCGCATTTTGAGTCCCTAACAGTGGCGTTGTGTGCTGGAGGAGCTGTGCAAGGGAGCTGTGATGTTTTCCCACTGCATCCCAGACCCAAAATCCCACAGAGCCTTGCAGTGTCCAGAGTGAGGCTGTCCAGCACAGTAGAGAGTGATATTAGTATTAGGAGTTTTTAAATTTTCCCCTTGTGGAAAGGTCCATTCTTAATTCATTAAGGTGACAGGTATAATTTTAAAAAAAACTTGGAAGGTCAAGAATAGAAGAGACATTTTTCACGTCAAGTAAGTATTTTGGGTTTATGTTCCTGTGACAAATATCTGAAGGTGGTGAAGCCAAATTAAAGTTTTTGTTTGCTTTTAAATCTTCTTCTTTGGACCAAGGACTGTGCCTCACTGTCGACGTCTGCAGTGGAGCAGTGCAGGTGGCTGTCCCTTGGCTCAGTGGAGAATGGCTCCTTCAGCAAGGCAAAAAGGGGACAAAAAGGGGAAAAATGGTGGAGTGGGGTCATATTATGTCCTAGCAGATGGAGGAAAGGGAATAAACAGAAGCTGTTTGCTCTCCCTCAGTGGGAGAGCCTATCTGGGCAGGCAGGAAGGAGGGGACGGGAGGGAGAGGCAGGAAGGCTGGCAGATGGTCAGTCTCGTGGAGGGGAGTGAGTGGCTCGTGAAAAAGTGGCTAGAGGGGCTGTGTCAGGCACGGGATGGAGTTCCCTGTTTGCTCAGGAAGTCTGCAGTGTGTGTCCCCTTCCTGCACTGAAGAGACATGTCCTGTTTGCACGCCAGCAGCTAGGGGATTTCACCCATCCTCCTGAGGTTGCTCCTTGCCCCACTGAGGCACAGAGGTCCTGATGAGTGAAGGCAGAGCACTGACATTTCTTGCTACAGAAGAGGGAGGAAGAGCTGTGGTCACTGGGAGAAGCATTGCTGGATCCTCCTGAAGCACAGCTTGAGTTGTCTCACACACTGGTCCAAACTCTGATCTCAGCTACCCCATGGAAGAAATCCCTTCCTCCCCCCAAAAGAACCATGTGGTTTTAGGGTGGTGCTGCTCCTTTCCTGCTTTTCCATCTGCTGTGGATCACAAGTTTCCCAGAAGATGAAGATTTGCTGTGCCCCCATCCCTTTCTTTGAGAAGACCCTTGCTCTTCACCAGTTCTCAGTCCCACCTCTCACTGCCTCCATGTAGAAGGGGACCACCATGTAAAAGCTGCTTTGCCCAATGGAGCTGGTGGGTTTGGATCTTCCTGCCATCAACATCTGTGGAAAAAGCATTAGTGTAAAACAGAGGGAAATACTTCTGAAGTCAGTGGATGAAGCGATGATGAAAGCTATAGAAACATCTGTACTGGCATGGAGCCTTACTAGTGAAAACTTTAATCCAGCAGTATCCACAATTCCTTTCAGAAGGAGAGGGACACTGCACACTGGAATCTGTAGTTCCTTAGAGCTGCAAATGTCCAGACTTCAGGGAGAGGAACCTGTGAAGTTTCATCTGAAGGGATGGCTCCCCATGATGCTCTAGTCATGAGATAGGACCACATTTAATTCACCACATCTGCATGGTTGCGTAATTTTCTTTCCTTGAAAACAGAAAGAAAATCCTGTTCGTTTGTTTCCGTCTCCATTCCCCTTGCCTTGCCCTTCCTTGTGATGATGCTGTGCTACCCTAAGCCACATGAGAACTTCCCAGTTCAGAATGCAGAGGCATTGCAGGTTCAGGTTACATCTCCTAGGACCTATCCTCCAGGCAAGGGGAGTGGATCATGCAGCATCCCATTGCACCAGTGGTCCTGGCAGTGGCATGGCAAATCCCTCAGCTGAATGCAAATAGGAGCAGCCCAGAGCCAGCAGCAGACTCTCTCTCACCCCCAGGCATGGCTGGAGCAGCACCAGCAACAAAGAGCATCGTGCCTGGGGGGGTGATGCAGGCAGGCCCGGGGCTGTTACCCACTTAAGTATTCCATGTAAGGCTGGTCAGATCACCTCAGTGTGAAAATTATTCAGGGGGTTTTATAGCATTTTTCAAATAAACATGCAGTGCAGACTATTTTCATTACTTTCCCAGCCTACTGTAAAATTTGTCAACAGAGTGCTTGGGGAAGAAATTAACTGTGTGTGTCTGGGGTGGAAAGCTCAGCAATGAGAAGGTCTTCTGCCCCTCAGCGCTGGCACTGCTGCTCTACAAAGTCCCCATGCCCCTTCCTCAATGCAGGAGCCAAGAAAATACTCTAGGTCAGGCATTAACAGCCTCCTGAGCCCAGGGCTGTCTGAGTGTGTTAAAATACATCAATATCAGCGAGGCTAGGAGGGCTAGATTTTTCCGTGGCTGATAGGAATGAGACAGTGGTTCCCATGGGCACCTCCCCGGGGATGGAGAAGAAACTCTCCCAGGAAGAAACTTCAGTCCTCCTGGCCTTCCAAGGGAGCATTTCATCTCGGTGTGTGTCCGTGGAGCGCACAGTTGAGTGGCTGGGTTTATGGCGGGTGAAATCATTAACACTCCGGGAGCATGAATGCCCCACTTCTGCAGGAGCTGCCGGCGGGCTCGGCAGGGCTGAGGTGTGAGCGAGCCAGATGAGACCTGAAAAGGCTCAAAGATCCCCCAGCACATCAGGGCAACTCTTGCTCAAAGGAGACTTTATAAAACATTTTGCATAAAGTTGAAAAACACCCATTAATTAGCAACGCCTTTTTCTCTTTGTCCCTTAGGTGGCAGAAAGGCAGTCTCAGGATCTTCCTCTTAATTTCTCCCAATTTCTTTTCCCAAGAACCCTTTTCTTTTTCGTGTGTTTTCATTGTTGCCAAAACCACCAACAGTGCTTCTCTGTGGGGCTAGAAGTGGGAATAAAAGCTTGTGTCATGGCTGCCATCCTTGGTATGTTGGGAGATGCTCCAGAAGCCTCCCTGGAGAGCTGGGACCTGCACTGATCTCCTGCAGCCAGCCAAAAGGACTGTCTAAGGCAGTGATGGCAACACAGAAGAGTGCATTTCCACAGCCATCCATGTCTGGGACCAGACCCCTACTGCTTTCCCACACCAGCCAGCAGAAGCACTGCAGAGCCATAGACTCACAGGCTTTCCTTTAACTGGAAAGTTTCATGTTGATTTTAATCAAACCAAACCTCATTTCTAAAGCTGTGAGTCCTCAACAAGAGCCTCAGGAGAGCTCTAGCAGGAACAAAGCAGACTGAATGGAGGATGGCTCCTGAAAGCCCTTCTGTCACATATATGCTTTACTCTGCCTCTCTGAGTCAGCGTTTGGCCTTAGACCTCTGCTTTTCCCATCCCAACAAGGAGAGTGGAAGAACTGGAGTTCCTGAGGATTAAGTAACTAATGTGACTAAGGAATAAAAACAGTGATTCATGTATTTATTTCCGAGCTTGAGCTCTCTGTTTGAATTGCTGCTATTTACAGGTGGTGGAACGTTGTTTCTGGGTGAAAATATTTGCAAACCCCTATATTCATTTAGCCTTACCCGTCATCTGCTCACATGTCCTCACCATAGAGGTGCTATTTTTTGCTGTTGCTCTTTTAAACTCATTTCCTGTTCTTCATTCAGAAAGGGGAAAAAAACAAAGTCAACACCCTCAAGAACAAAACCAAACCCAAACCAAAATCAAAACTTGGTGCAATTCATCTCCTGAGTGGCACAGCTAAGGAGCAAAAAGGAAGGAGCCATTGGATACTTCTTAACCCAAAAATCACTGAAAAAAGGTTCTTTTATAGGTGCTTTGGAGTGGCAAATGTTCTTAAAGAAGTTGGGGTCACTTCCTCAGCGAACTGATAAAAATGCTCTGCTCCAGCAAATAACAACATAAAGAGGAGATTGTTGCTCTTGTGAGAATTCCCAGCAAATCAGACTCCAAACTTTTCCAGTAGTGAGATATTCCAATAACCAGATCTAGCCTTCCCTTCATGACTGATATCTCTTTCTTTTCCATGAGTATCTAACGTGGTGGTAACCCGGAGCACCTAATCCCTACCTCTGCTGTAACCCAGTCATTGCGCTTTTTGGGCGACCCAGGTTAAAAAAAAAAAGCAAACCAGAACTGTGGCAACTTCAAATGTTTTTTTCCATTAAAGCTGCTTGGCACAGTGATTTCCCTTCTGTCTCACCCTTTGGACAGCTGCCTCGCACTTTATCCACATTTAGGTTCAGGACGTCGAGATGTCTGAGCCCAAGTGGTTTGGGAGTAAACAGGGCTAATGGAAATACCTCTGGACAATGCCTCTATATTTAAAAAGTAACTATATATATTGTGTGTACAGACTATTAATGGGGCTTTTGGCCACACAAATGAATTCAGTCAAATGTGCTTGAGAGCACATTTGGTTGTTAGTCATCTGCCTGAAATCTCCGAGATGAATCCTGCTAGGAAGGGCTGTATGGGAGCTACAGCTTGTGTCAAAGAGGGCATAGACCTTAGCCAGATTAACCACAAACCCACTGGGATGGGTGGTTTAAACACAGGGCTGTTCAGGAAGAACAGAATTGTTCCAACTCCTTTCGACGTCACCAAATAATTCTTTTCATTAATTGACATGGATGCTACGGTCTGGGTGGGAAAAAACCCCCCAGATTTATTGAATCCTTTTGTCTCCTCTGATTTTACAGTTGTGCTTTTGTTCCTGTCTCTCCCATTGGTATTTCCTTGGCAGCTCATGACGGATTTCTTTTTTTGAATGATTGAGCTCGTTTTGTGCCAAGAGAGAAAGGAGAGCAACCGTTCTCCAAAGCTCAGGAAATGTGACATCACCCAAAATGCAGACCCAGCCTTTTGGCGGCCAGGTGGTAAAATGAAATATTCTCAGCCATCTCAGCATCTCCACTGCAAGGAAATTAGAAACAGAAACTTGGGATGACAGCCCTTGGCAGCTCTATTCAGCTCTGGTTTGGGACGCTGAAAAAGCCAGCTCGGTAAGGCTGCTAAGAGAGAATAATAAAAGGGCCTAAATTTTGCCAGAATTGTGGATTCCTGCTTCGCCGCTGAGCAGAAACTGAGTGGTGACTCACACGTCGCTTGACACAGTCTGGCACGGCTGGAACCTCGTGGGCCTGGGGAATGGTGGAGCTGCCACTATCCCAGCCAGCCCCACCGCTATCCCAGCCAACCCCACCGCCTCATCTCGGCAGCTCTGGCACACAGAGGGGCACGGGAAGCTGGCAGAAAAATGGGCATTTTGCTCTGCATCCAGACAGGCTGCAGAGCATGGGAGCGAACGCACGTCCAACAGCGACGGCCATGGTTAGGCTAATTTTGGGAAGGGCCTGTTTCCGTTTCAGCAGCGGGCATCAGCAACGGGCATCAGCAATGGTTCTCATCAGAGCTTAACGCTTTGGGAAAAGCAAAATGTGGCCAGAAATCTTGCAGGGGGCCAACAGGCCGCTAGGGTTGTGCAAAGCAGAGCTTTGTCTCCAAAAGGTACATCTCTGCTCGTTGATAGGAAGAACAATTTCTGCCCTTGTCAGCTGACATTTTATGGCCTGGCTGGTGGTCATAAAACCTTTGCCTCTGTGCTTTTCTAATGTGTTCATGCTTCAATTGGCTTAACACAAGTGCTTTATCTCAGGGGTGGATTTGGCAGTTTTATGCTGCTGTGTGGTACCTGCCATGTGCAGACCAGGCAGGAAGCTTCCTGAGCTGATGTGTGACAGCAGAGTCCTGCAGGCTGAAATTTGTCCCAGATAGGTGCCAAAGGCTGCTCCAGTAACCCCACATAGCTGGTGCTCCACACCAGGGACAGCACAGATGGCCAAAGAAGGCTGTTACCTGTCCCATATACATGGTATAATTCTGTTGCAACCTCTGGGTATTACAAGCCCATTTCCTTGGAGAGATTTCAGCTGCAGTGTTTCAAAGAGCCTTCACGACCTCCTAGCAGAGATTAATATATCCTCTCCCAGCACAACAAGGGTCACCTTGAACTGGTGACTCAAACCACCATGAAAATAAGAAATGAACTGCATATATGGTTCATATACACCTTAAAAGGGTTGAAGTCACCCAGTCCCTTCTCAAGGCTGCGTGCCACCTGGAGAAGAAAAGTTTTAGAAGGGAGGGTTGGACCCAAACATTGCTGATGGCAGCACCATAAACACCCCCATGAGCACAGTGAGTGTGCCATAGATCCCCCACATAGTATCACTCTTACACCGTGGAGCAAATGCTCTTTGCTGCAGCAGCATCACAGAACAAAAGGCCAGAGTATCAAAAACCAAGCGAGTGGCCAGAGTTGGGCAGCTGGGTTGACCACCAGTGCTAAAGAATCCTCTACCCCCATGGCTGGATGCAAGTGCACAAAGAGTCCCAAAGCCTTTTGGAGCATGCTGGGTACTAGACTCTGCTGAGCTGCAGCAGCCTACAGTCCTGCAGGCCAGGGTATGTGCTGGAGGACTGAGCCGCGGTGCAAAGGGCTCATCTCCAGCTCCACAGCTGCCTTCAAAATAAACTGGCTTTGGTATTGCTGCACTGCACCCTGTTGGGCTGCTTGGCTGAATCCCTGCATGTGGGATTAACAGAAAAGTGGAAGGAACAGCTACGGGTCCTTGACAGTGAGCTTCACTCCATGGTTAACCTGTAGTCACAACTACTGCATCCTGCTGGTGCTGCAATGGCTGCTTGGTAGAGATGCCAAAGATGGTAGACATGGGGAGCAGACACGTTCTCTATACTCCCAAGACATTGTCCCTTTAGGTCTTGTCTATTTTGCTTATTTTTACTTGCTCTGTAGGGTAAATTTTTTTCCCAGTAGTATCTGTGACTGCTTTCTTTAGAATTAACCTGGGGGTGACTGCTTCTGTTTGTTTTTAGAGGACAGTCTGTATGGAAATGTTTTTTTCCTCCTCTACCACAGGACCAGGTTCAGCAATGGGGAAAAATATTGAGAAAAGCACAGAGAGAGAGAAAGTAAGAAGCCTGGCTCTTAGCTCCCACACATGCGAGGAGACCCGAGAACCCAGGTAGAGCCTTCTTGTGCTGAGTCCTTAAAAGCTTCATTGTGATGTCTTTGCAAGAACATATTTATTTTGTTTCCTGAGCCGTATGAGCAGGGCATTGTATCTGCTGAATTAAGGCAGCTCTGTGCTGCTCGGAGAACTATGAAATCCCTCCTCTGTCAGGCTGATGTGAAAGGATCCCATTCATCTGGGCACTCCCGCTCGGTGGGGTCTGCTTAGCATTCATCCCAAAGTGCGACAGATCTCCTACTGCCGTCTCTGGCTCTCGCCGCTCCTTCCCACCTCTCCCACATCCCCGCTGCCCCACATGCGCCGGCGGCCAAGAAAAGAGAATGGGGAACCTTTGCTCCGTGCCTGCTCACGGGCAGCCTTCTCCTCATTGCCATGCAGCGGGCATTTGCCCCAGTACCCTACTTCACACCAGTAAAGGCTCCCGGCCCTGCCGTGTGCCAGCGACGTGCGGCGCAGCAGAGCCAAGGGATGCGGGAGGGAGGCTGCCAGTGACGACATGTGAATCAGCAGCATCCCTGCCACGGCAGCCAGGGCACTGCCGGGAGTGAGAACTGCCGGCTGGGTGGGAAGGAGGAAAGGGAGAGGGTGTCTGAGTGTGTCTGAGTGTGTCTGAGTGTGTCTGAGTGTGTGAGTGTGCCTGTGCTTGCACGGAGGTCAGCCTGAGAAGGAGGTGTGGTGCTTCAGGCCGTAAGGGCCGGGAGTAGATGGGAATCAGGGAAGCAGATTGGTGTTGAGCTTTTCTTGTCCTGTGTTTGCTTTAATGGCAACTGGACGCTGAGTTTTGTTCATAGTTTGGATTCCTGATATGAAGCCAGATACTATTTATTTGGTCTAACTTTTCTAACATCTATGTAGGGTCTGACTTTTTTTTTTTTTTTTTAATTTTGGCAACTACTGGTCAAAGATAGTGTTGGGACAAAATTGTGAAGACAGCTCTTGAGAATTATGCACTGTCCAAACCAGCATAACACTAAGCAACGTTTCCTTCGCTGATTACACCTCATTGAGATGAAATTGGACCTTTGCCTGAACATCTGTGACCAAAAAAGCTCCCAAAACACTTGTACCTGAGACATGAGGATGACTCTAAGTCAGCCCAGCCCATGCAGCATGTGGGACTGAAAGAAGAGCTGATGCTCAGAATTGTTTCTCCATATGGGGATGGTAATTTCTGTGTACGCATGAATTTACAGCCTTGTCCACTGAAATTTAGCATTGAGAAATGGGTTGGTCAGCTGGACTGGACCTTTAGACTTCAGGCAGGCTCTGCTCTTGAAGGTGAGCAGTGGCAGATGAAGTTAGAGGCACAAATTCCAATCAGGTGCTGGTGTCTCATCCTCTGCCCAGATCCCGGATGGGATGGGGTATAGAGCATCCTCCAGTGGATTGTTCTGTCTCTATGTGTGGCCCTCGCAGCAGAAGGAAGTATCCAAAGTCTCCTTGGGAAACGAAGAGCCTACTGACAGCAGAGGAAACTTGCCAAGCCTCACAGTGTGTGGCCATATTGGACCTCAGCTTTGCCCATCAATAACACCATTTATTGTTTTTAGAGGGAAAAATATACGTTTGTGAGCACAAGATTTCCCAAGCTGACTGCTTCTTTGGAGAGGGGGAGAAAAGGGTCTCTGGCGTGGCTGGAAGGCACCGCTTTGCTGCCTTCTGGGCCCCTCCAGAGGCATCACATTTCACTCAGGTTGTCATTTCTGGTTACACTTCCAGCCCATTCTATTAATGGTAGGCAAGAAACAAGCGCCCCTTTCTTCCCACCACAGGACTCGCACGGGTGTGCGGGGGGAAGCCAGCCCCTGAAGAAAGGGCTACTGAGGAGGGACAATCCCCTTGCACCCTCCTGGTGATGGCTTGGCCACATCCTGCTCGGGGAGAGCGGCAGAAACTCCGTGTCGATACCTGAGCGCTGACCTCACTGGAGACATGACGCAATCGCAGAGCTCGCGAGAGAAAGCCCTGGGGACCGGCGGCTTAAACACTGCTGCCTTGTGCCTGGAACAACACTTCCAGTCTTCCAGCTTCAAGAAGCTCCAGTCTGTTGGCAGGATGCTGCTCAGGGCTCGCCGGAGGCTGTGGGACTTGGGGAGGCTGAGCGCTGGCTCTGGTGGGAGCCCCACACTCTGCTGATGCCTCTGGAGATCTCTCCTGGCTGTCACGCCGAAGCAGTGAGCAGGGATTTCTGCTGTCCAGGTATTTGGTGTTCCTGGTGGTGTGTTTTACAGGACCAGCTGTTGAATGCAGCAGAAGCAATATCTGCCACTTCCACGTGGTGTTGTTTCACTCTCTCCCAAGGGTTCTTTGCTCCCTGATCCATTGCAGTTCCCTGCAATCAATGGAGTCACATCCAAGGAGCCAAGAGCAACCTGTGAGTGTTTGAACACATGCTTTATACACTGACATGTGACTTCAGCATGTCTCTGCTGGCTGTCACTGTATCACCCTGGGCCAGCAGACAGCAGCGGTGTCACCAGCTCCCTTGAACCATAATCGCATTTTTTTGGTGACGCTCCCTGGGTTCATATGAGTGGGATCAGGTTCACTGTCAGGCCTGCCCAGTCCCCTGGGAAAGAGAATATTGCTTCAGATGCAAAGATGGTGAGTTTTTTTCTGAAGAAGAGATAAAATCCATATATTCAAGAAGACCCCTTCAAGAAAAAAAGAGGTAAAGAAATCAAGGGCTTCATAATGCTATAAAAGACAGCAGTCTCATGACAGCTTCCTTCATGTGGCATTTGTTAAACAGAAGCCAGCTCTCTCTAAGAATGGGTTTTCCTGAGAAATTCCTACACTAATGCATGCAATCTGCCTGTGGAAGGGGTGTTATGCATTCTCTTGGGGCCTCATCCAGCATTAATCCGTTACAGCTCCCTGGGACTCATCCGGGCTCATCATCTACAGAAGGAAAAGTTCAGGCTTCTGCATGCTCTGCACATCAGCCAGGCTGTGCTGGCCAAGCTTCACACATGTATGGTGGGGAGCTAAGCATGCAAACCACATCAGATATATTTCCTGAGTGTAATTTGTGCCTAAAAACTCAGCAACCTTGCTTCTAAACATTGCCAGGCTCCTTTTCTTCCAGCCACACATGTGTAATCCTGCTAAAGAAGAAGTTCTAATGGTACCAAGCAGAGAAGCTGCGCTCCATCCAGCAAGTCCAGCTCAGAGATGGAGGCCCTGATATAGTCCTAGTTCCTGTTTGGATCTTTGGGCTGCAGGCTGGGAGGATTAAAGAGTTTCACGAGCACAGGCTTCTGGCTGTGTTAGTCAGCTCCAGGTCCATTGAGTGATCCACTGCTTTAGCTGGCAGGCGTGAGCCCCAGCAGGGAACACCGTGCCTGGGACTGACCACCCAGCCAGGATCAGGTGCCATGCAAATGCTGACTGGCATTCGGAGGAGCAGACTCCAGAGGAGATTCTTTAGTCATTGTGTGATTCACGCATTGGCAACTGTGAATCCGTCCTGCCTTGTGTGATCTGAGGCAGTCTCTTGTCCCTTGTCATCACAGGAAAGATGGGCTGGGAGACAGACCAACTCAGAAGGGGACTTAGGGACGGAAACTCTTTGATGAGAGAAAAGAAGCATCCAAATGACACTTTTCTCAGTAATTTTTTCTAATTATAAAGCCATTGACTGCTATTCCCAAAGCCTCCCTGCGTGAGGGAGCTTAATCACCGATGACAATTTTTTGGCATTTTTCATACTTGTCATTGACAAGAACACACACCAGACACTCCACCCAATGGCAACGTCTGCCTCGACAAGATGAAGTTTCCATGTTACTCTCAGCTCCACCATTCACTCTGTCAAAGCCTCTGTGTTTGCCCTGCTAGTCACACCACGATGTTACCTCCAGGTCGCTACTGGTCTCAGTTGTTTACAGAGCATCCTTCTCACAAACAATATGAACATCTTCTCCTTCCAAAAGTCTCTTTGTGGGCTGCAGTGGGGAGGAGGGGAACAGACAAGAGCCCATTTGTGGGCTGTGCTACACTGATTGGAGATTTGGATTTATAAACTCCTTAGTTTTGTTCATGAAGCCTCCTGAACATTGCTGGTTTGGATCTGGAGATTCTGTAGACAGCTTTAATCCCCAAGATAAAACCAGGAAAGAAAGGAAAAGAAGGAACCACTTGCCCAGGGACTGGTCTATGGCAAACTGGGGTGAGCTGTGCCTCATCTAGGCCCAGTTTAAAGCTTCACCTAATTGTCACATCCAGCCAGCCCTTTCAGACAGATTGAGAGCAGTCTCAGCCGTGGGCCAAGTCTCCTGTGCTGAACATCCAAAGGTGCTGGCTAAGCCCCTTCCCTCTCCAGACATAATCCTAATTGCCAATGCTTGGCAGCCACTCCGTCACGAGCAATACGGGAAATTCATATTTTGTGTTTTAAATGTGTTTATTAGCCAAGAAGTTATCACCTGAAAGTGGACGCTAGGGCATGTCCAGAAACCTCTTTCCCTACGGTTCCCACCAACAATGTAGGCACTGTAAGAACTCATGGCAGCTTGGTACCAGCTTCACTGCTGCTAAAGCTGTGCAGGAGCCTAGCAAAATCCAAGCGCCTTTTCTTTAATGTCACAGAGCAACTTTTTTTTTGAATGACTAACTCAGAAGTAAAGTTTTTTGAAAAGCTTTATGGTCACCAGAGGAAATTTGTGAGTTGCAGTGTGTGGCTGTTTGATGATGGAGAGCACGTAAAAAGTCCTCCTGGGACCAGGCTGGCACTCTGGCTCTTTATGCCTGTGACCTAGAGCACATTCACGCTCCGGTCTCAGAGTGTGAATATCCCACTCATCTGACTCCTCCACACCCCCAGCTAATTACAACTCTGCATTTCCTTAAAGAACCCCAGGTGCAAACATACAGATTAGAGGTGGTTACAGGAATAGGTTGGTTGGCTCGCAGAGCTAAAAGGTTATTGTTGCTTCCACGGGGGTTTTACACAGTGTGCGTGTGTCTGTCCATACATATATTTATATTTCAATTATATTTATGTTATTATTTCAATTACAACCATCCATCTCTTCATAATGCCTGATTTCATTCTGCACCGGATTAAGCCCTGGTTGAATGCCAGCTCTGAAATGGCATGAATGACTCCTCACAGCACGGGGAACCTTTCATCATGAAGGTCTTGAAATAAATGTCACCACCACTCTCGTCTCTTTCTCTGAAACCCTCTTTTGCCCCATCCCTCCTTCCTGCACACTGAGGACACTATGGCAGTGTATTGACTTGTGAAGAAAGAGACTCTTCTTAGGTGCCATACGTGCCCTTCAGCAGGAGGGAGGTTGGGAGCCATGGACAGTTTGTGTTCATCTGTCCCTTGGGATGCTGCGACAAGGGTCTTGTCTTCCCTGACCAAATAAAAATAACTGAAACCCATTATGCTCTTCAACTCAGATGTAGTAGTGAAGAGGAGGCATTATGGGATTTTTGCAAGGCCAGTTTACCCGAGCCAACCCTTGGCACTACTCACATGTCCTGCTTCCCTGAGATAAACATGCTTTTAGTCAGGAAAGGCAAGATCAGTGACCATCAGGACCATCGCTGTCCCATCACTGTGCAACCAGAGTGAAACCTCAACAAAAAAAAACTATTTAATTTAAAAACAAAACCAGGCATCGGTTTAGCCAACTGCAAACTGTTGAGGTGTCTGAAAGACTACAGATGAAACCATCAGATCAGACCATTTTTGTTATCTCTCAGCTTTCCTAGTGGGCTCTACTATCAACACTGCCCACAGCCGCCTGGGGGGCTTTTAGCAGCCATGAGAGGATCTCATGGGGTGCAGAGGGTGAGGGTGTCACAGCCCAACGCTTTGCCATCTCACCTTGGGGCATTTTGTATTCTTGACACATTCTTAGGAAGAAGTGACATCAGGATGCCCAAAAGAGGAGCACATGAATCAGCGTGTGGAAAGGCACGTCTGAGCAATAATCAAATTCCTGAGGATTCCTCTCTTCAGACCCCTCAGATGCACCCGTGCCAGGAGGAGGAAGTATAATTCAGAACAAGACAGTTTGAAGTCTGTTCTCCAACGGTCTAAACCATTTTACAGCTTCTCTCATCCTCACATGCTGCAGTTATTGCCTTAGTAAATATATCAACAGGGAAGCATAAACTGCTTTAAAGTTAAGGAAATTCCAACAACTGGATGAGCTGCTGTGAGCGCTGGTGGAATGAATCCCAGGCTCCTGAGGGCTAGGGTGATTCAGGCTTTGCATTCTCATGGTTTGTGATTCCACCAGATTTCCTTGATGCAATTATTTTCTTGCGACTCTGCAGTCTACAAATTCTAAATATAACCTTGCACATAAAATAATACCCTCATTTCTGAAACAGTTCCTTGCCAAAAGTCCTGCCAAACAGTTGCTTTTTATATTACATTAGTCATGAACTGTGGCTGACAACAAATTTCCCTTTGCAGACCCCTCCCAGAAATCTTGTGGAAGAGTCCTTTCTTTTTTTTTTTAAAATAATTCCAGCCTAGCTGAGCATTTCAGGCAGGAAAACATTAACTTTTTCCAGAAGTGGATGATGTCTCGTACTGCCTTTAACAGTTGTTGCTGGTCCTTTAACAGATGTGAGGGAGAGATGAAAGTGACTGAGCTGGAAAGTAGTGTCTTTGCTCAACACCAATAAAGACACGAGGCCAAGCTTTGAAAATAGCTTTTATAGCCTGGGAAGGATGAGGGAGTGAACCTAGAGATCTTCTATGTTAGTTAGTGTGCTGAATCTGAGGCTCAGACTCCCACCATCTCACCCTTTATGTTTTCACAGCTCAGGTGCTGAGTGAGGTGAAGGTTGTAAAACAAGCACAAGATGGAAAGAGTTCTTCATGGCTCCCCCACCCAGGAATGGAAGAAACACTCAGCACTGAGAGGTGGAAGAGCCAGCCCTCTGCCCTGGTCAGAGCTGTGCGTTTCTGCTTGGGTCAGTGCTAGAGAAACCTTCACCTTCATAACCTGGCTTCACCCATTCCTGCTCCTTGGAAGGAGGCAGGAGCCAGGACTTCAGCTATCTCTGCACTTATCAAAGGAAACAGGCTTGGATGATATGGAATGGAATGGAATGGAATAGAATAGAATAGAATAGAATAGAATAGAATAGAATAGAATAGAATAGAATAGAATAGAATAGAATAGAATAGAATAATTTCTGTTGGAAGGGATCTACAATGATCATCTAGCCCTTCCACGGGGAAAAACAAGCCCCTCTCCCTCTGCCATTCCCTGAAAGGGACAACAGCTGCAGCCCTTAGGATATCACTGCTCATAAGATTAGGCACTTTAGGGACCTCTCTGCCTCCCTGCCATTTAACACCTACCCAATGCCTCACATCGTCTCAAAGCCAAGGTAGAGGGATTTGGAGTCAAGCACAAAGTGGCACTGTGCAATAGGGTGTCCATTGCAAGCCAGGCTGGAATTTGGTCTTTGTTCAAGCACCATTAGACGGAGGAGAAGGGAGAGGAGGTGCAGGGTGTGGTACCACTGCAATTTTCCTAGAGGCAAAGCCAGTTGAAGTTCACATCCTCCAGCTACTTGTTCCTCTCTGAAGTGAGCTGGCCACCCTGCTCCATTGTGCCAGCTGACATCTAACTGGGTCAGGGATCTGTGTTTAAAAACAGCCCTTGAGAACAAACACAAGCTTTCTTATGAACCTTGAGAGCTTCAATGATTTTGAGCACAGAGCAGGTGCTTATCAACAGGAGTTTGAATGAGGGAAGGGAAAAGCAGGGAGAGTAGAACCACTCCTGGCTGGTTTTCCACCAAGACACGGATCCAAGGCTAATCCAACTAACAGGTAACCCAACTTTTCTCAGCAAACACATGGGGATCACCAGACCTCAGCCCTGCTCCCGTGGCTTGTGCCTGAACCGCCTGCCAGGGTGTGTGGGTGGTCAAAGGAGCCTAAAAAGCTTTGTGTCCTTCCAGCGGCCAGCTGGGAGGGACGCAGCTCTGGTGCCAGGTGATGGTGAGTAAGGGGCAGTTAATAGCTAATTCATGTAGGCACAGTTAACTACTGGGAGACAGCAAATGTTAGTTCAGACAGCAGATGTTAATTACAAAACCTAAGAAGCCGAATTCACCCTAATCTTGTCAAGATAGAGGGGACAAAGATCATCTCAGAGACCACTGAATCATCCCTCAAAGGACTAGGCATGCCCCAGGGAGAAAGGTGAAAAGTGCATTGTGAGGAAGACTACCTATCTTCATCACAAAGACCCCTGAGGAAGAAGAGGAGCCTTCCTCAGTGCGACCACCAGGGCACACTGCGCATGCGTGACTCGTATGCTAATGATATTAATGACTTCTGAGAAATAATTTGTATAACCACGCCTGTTTCAAAGAATGTAATGAATATTCATAATTTAACCCATAATAATACTGTGTTGTAGGGAGCACCGGTGTGTGTGTTTTGGAGGAACAATCCCCACACCCCCAGCACTGAATAAAGCAAATCCCCACTGCTCTGACTCTGTCTCTGAAGTGTCTCCTGGCCTGGTTTGGGGAGATTCAGTGGTCCACAGAGCTCGTGGAGAGCGGGTGGGATGCGCAGCCAGCGACACGGGGCCGGAGTTGCCGTCGCTATGGTTGCTCTTCAGGGACCCAAAGAGCACACTCCCCGTCCTTCAGCTCCAAAGTGCGTCTATTTTAACCCCGCTCTCCATGGCAACAGAGACGAAGCAATGCCGTCTCTGCCTCGCGTACCCCCTTGTTGTTCCTGTGAAGGGTTTGCTCAGAGCCGACCACCTGAACCAGTGGCTCATAGCTAAGCCAAGCCTTTCCCACCCTCTGCATCTCCTGGATGAAATTCTTTCAAGAACAGCTTGTTCCTTCTTGGCATCGGTATTAGAATTATTAAATCAAACTTGGACACAGCTCTCGAAACCTTCCCCCAAGACGCCTTTTAATTAAAGCAGTGGAAAGAAAAGACCAGTCTAAATGTTGTAACATTTTTAATTAGTGAAACCTTTATTTTATTTGCTAAAAAACAAGATAACCTTTAAGTCCATTAAAATGAGTCCTTCGTTGAAAGGCTTTACAGTGTGTGTGAAAGGGAGACTTAAAGGATATTAATAAGGGCTTAAACATCTTAAACATGCTAAAACAATTGAAGAATGATATTTTTAATGGAAGAACTTAAACGACCTTTTATTCCCACCACAATGAGTGTGTATGTTTGTGTGCTGGTGCCTTTGAAGTTCACTCCAACAAACATGCACCTGCCTTTATTCAGACCCACCCATTCATTTATCCCTACTGCCATGGGGAACTGTAGTCCTTTCTCAATAATTCCTGAATAAAAATGTGTTTCTCAGACAGGAAATACATGCTGAAATCATAAACACTTCACCTGCAAGTCCTCTTATTTATGGTCCCATGAGCTGTTTATTGCAATGGAGGACTCTCTCTCCTCAGAGACGTTTAAGAAAAAGATTTTATAATTTCTATAAAAAATACTTAACATTTCCAGAATCAGTTACATTTTATAGATATCAGAGATACAAAAATAACCAGGTCAATTCCTATAAGTCCAAGAGGGTGGCAAATGTTCCTTCTTGGACAAACCTTTGAGTGTTGTCTGCTAATGAGTCTCACTGGTCGTGACTTAGCTCAGCAGAGAGTACTCACACTCTTCCTTCCTTGGCAATCCACCCCAGCTTTTAATGAACAATATTCACAGGCTCTTCTTGAACTGCTGGCTGAGGGATCTGCTCTGAGAAGGCTGAGTTTGTGTTCACACAGATGTAGCAAAGCTAACATGCTGTACCTGCCTCTCCATGAGCGTGTCTTGGAAACACCTAATTTATCACAGCTCTGCCGTTGTGGAGAAACATATTGCCCTTAGCTGCCCACACACCTGGATGTTCTGTCCATGATGACCTGTTTTCTTTTAGTTTTTTTTTATTTTTCAGGCATTCTTTTATGGCCTCTTTTTAGTACCTGTGAAAGGGCAGAGACCAATGTGCTGTCTGTGCATTTTAACAAAGCAACAGAAAGCTAAAAGGGGTCTCAGGCACCCAGAGCAGCTTGTTCATGGTCAGATGACAGAGAGGAAGGGGTGCTGCTGGAATCTTTTGTTGCTGCTGGACTTTTGACCTTGTCAAAAGTTGCCTGTTCTTGGTCCAAACATTTGGCCTGATTTTAGGACTCTTGATCACAAAACTCCATTTCCTGTCTTCTCTCAGAGACCACGTCCATGGTCATCATCTACAGGAGGTTCTTTCAGCTTCAGATCATGCTCAAGCCAAAGCACTTTCCCGCTTTCCAAACCCATCAGCAAAAATCAAACCAAGCCAGGTTTAATCCATCCAGCCTGGATAAAGGGAACAGCATGGAGGGGTCCTGGGGCACATCTCTCAGCATGATACAGCCCTTTCCCTGCAGCCCTCCTGCAAAAAAATAACCTTTCCCCCTGCCCTTCAAAAGACCTATTCCTTGTGATAGCAAAAAAGCACTGATTACTATTAAAAACCCAAACCCTGCAGGAAAGCGGGGACGGGGAGTTTATGGCCACTGACCTTTTAACTCAGGCAGGTTTATAAAGAGCTGTCTTTCTGTTGCACCACTGGGATTGTACAGGTTTCTTGGCCATGAATGGGAGCTTTGTAGGATTCTACTGTGTGGTCATTCACGGGCAATCTGTTGGTCTTTTTAGAGACATTTAATAAAAAAAGAAAACCTATCTGAAATACAGGAGGAGGGGGGAGAGCTGAGTATCAGCTAGCGGCCCAATCAATGAGCGAATGTGTTTGGGTCTCCTCCCGGAAGAGAAAGCTTGTTTTAGGTATTTAGCCTGGCACTCACGGGGTTCTGTTTGTATAGCCCTTTCATTTTAAAAAATACAGGCAGGCAAGTAAGAAGAGATGGCTTGGAGCACGCATGAGGAGAAGAGACAGGGAGGGAAGGGAAAGGGGAGCCAAGGGGGAAGAAAAACCAACAACTGTTAGAATTGAGAAGAGGGTAACAGTAGGGATGAAGGCAGAACCAATGATATGTTCTCATTCTGTGGGCACCACACGATTCTCCAGGTGATGGAAAGTAGCTCCCTGGGATGGAGCAGTATACCCCAGGGTTAGGAGAACCTGGGTCCATGTGTGGTGGTGCATGATGGTGTGCCAAGGTAAAAACAGCTTAGGCTGAACATCCAGACACCACAACTCCATCAATCAACATGCTTCATCAGGAATGGCATGATATGGAGTAAAATCTGGGGGTTTTTTTACTGATTGTGTAAGAACAAAGCACAGTGGGGCACTGGGCAGGATTGGGATGACTGGACTCTTGACACACTGTAGGTACACGGGATGAATACCTTTCAAGTTTCCCCTGGTACGTGATGGAAGAAAGGCACTAACTCTGCACCAGCAGCCTCCAACAAACCTGCCTTGCCAACGAAGGCCAGCAGCTTTGCCTGGACACTGTGCTTTCCCTTTCAAGTTGTTGCGATGAAAATCTAAAACAACTCCCCCCATTTTTCAGTGGTGAGGGAAAACTGCTCTCGAGCAGCACAGTAAACCATGCTGAACTCCTTACACAACAAAGACAGTGTAAGTGCCAGGCTCAACCACTAGCTAAGCTCATTTTCTCCCTGTGTGTGTGCTTTTATACATATATAATATGGATATATAAATCTTTACCTAACTCATCAAAATGTTGGTCTGTGTAATTTTCACCTTGCAATGCGCAGCTTGTTAAATTCTCTGCATCACCCTGTGGCGATCAAAAGGCTCTCACTGTGCTGTCCTATCTCTGCTGGTAGCCCTTGCTGTCTACAATCTATTGGCCTTTCCTCCTCAAGAAAATTAAAGAGTTAATCTGTGAATAGTTACTAAGAACATTTAAGGATAAAATAAGTATATAGCCTGGGGATAAGAAATGTTCACTGTTCTTCACTGGGACTCTCAAAGAGCTTAAAGAAAATATCTCCCACCAGCTGGTCTACGAAGCATGTGACTTGTACATTTGTAAACCTGGAAAGTCAACAACCATATATGATGTTAAGGTTTGCCAGCCAGAACCCGCAAGTCACATACAGAGACCTTTGCTCTGTCCTTGCTCGGTTGAGGACTGGACTTTAGTTGTGACTGGCTGGAGGGAAAAAAAAAATTGCCTTGTGAAGGAAAACTTTCCATTAGCATAAAGCCAAAAGCATCAGCCAGTGAACCAGCTGGATGTGCCTTTACTCCAGGGCACTTCAGGGGCAAGAAGGAGGGGACATGGGGGTGTCCCACAACACATGCAGATAGTCCCTAAATTAGACCAACCCCTGAGCTGGCCAATGAGTGGTGGAGAGCCTGGGCTGGAGATCAGTAGCCGTGAGGTCTCTGTACCCACAGCACTGAGAAAGTGATGCTTGCTTCGGGAAAGCAGTGGCTCTTCATCCCTGAGGAGACCTGAGGAGGAACAGAGAGGAGATGAAGTCAAATCCTCTGGGTTCTGCTGCACTTCTAGGCCTGGGGCTGTGTGTCCCTCCTGAAATGCTTAATTCCTAGATATACATTGGGGAAATGCTGGTGTCTCTTTTTCAGGGTTTCTGAGGAGCTGAACCGAAGGCCAAAGCAAACCAGGGTTTACTGTCAATGACTCCATTGAGGGCTGGAGCAGGGAGAGCACACAGCTGCAGGGTACAGATGCTGAAATGGGGGGGCCTGCCCAGTCTGTGGATCTGTAGGATAACAAAGTATTGGGAGGGAGGATGGGGTTGTGGAGAAGGACAGAGAGGTCGCCACTGAAAATGTGGAAATTGCACAGATTCGGAGTTTCCACTCCGAAGCTCTTATAAGGTGCGAATTTTGGCAGAGCTTTGTGGCTCCCATGGTAACCTGAGGAGGTTGGAGCCAGGATGTCTGGGGAGAAAGATGGCAGTGGTGTGCTTTAGAGTCCTGGTAGCTGTCCCCTCGTCCGTGAACTGTGAGTCTCTGGCACGATGCAGCACACAGGGAAACACCACAGACCCTGTCAAGATTTTCTGCCCCCAATCATGGATGGTTCAGCCCTGGGTGCAAGGCTGCCTTCAGCATCACCTTTTACCCCTGCTCCCAGAGTTCACCAGCAGAAACACCTCCATGACTGGCCAACACCTTCTGACAGCTGCACACACGCACAGAGGTCAGCACTTCACTCCTCTCCCGGCTGCCTGGCCTGGGCAGCGAAACAGCAGGACAAAAGCAGAGGCAGGTGCTTTAGGATATCAAATCCCTACCCCTTCTCCTGCTTAGATAATGGCTCTGAAGCTCATGTCCACAAAATACTCACCTAAATTCCGTCGAAATATTTATATATTTATAAAAATATAAACATGCTTCTGACAGCTGCACACACGCACAGAGGTCAGCACTTCACTCCTCTCCCGGCTGCCTGGCCTGGGCAGCGAAACAGCAGGACAAAAGCAGAGGCAGGTGCTTTAGGATATCAAATCCCTACCCCTTCTCCTGCTTAGATAATGGCTCTGAAACCCATGTCCACAAAATACCTAAATAGCATCGAAATATTTTTATATTCATAAAAATGTAAACGTATGGAGTTTGTGTCTTTATAAAGCACAATCAGGCAGCTGTTTCTGAAAGGCCAGAGCACCAAGAGTTGTTGCTACAGACACTGTGAACAGGTGAGGTGTGGGCTTGAGGGACTGTGCCCAGGAAAAGTGATGGATACTCCTGCTTTCCCCAGCCCTGACGTGATGGGACTGACCTGGAAACATCCTCTCCATTTGTACTGAGGCTTGGACAGTGCTCATGCTACTTGAAGAGCAATCCCTCAGGGCTCTCTTGCTGCTCTCCTAACAGCAGTGACCCCGCCCAGGTGTCAGCCCTGTTTGCTGTCCTGCAGCTGGTGGGGTGGTGAGAGCAGTCTGTGTTATGCAGACAAGCTCAGGCTGGCCTGGGGAAGGGACAGAGGGGCTCACATTGCTGAGACACACAGAGCATGCTTTGGGACAGAGCACAGCCCAGGCTATGGCTCATCCCAGAGCCTGGCCAGCTCAGGGAAAGCTGGAAAGTGCCCTGGGATGACAGAAGGAGTTCTCAACTCTTCCTCTGACTACGGCTTTTGTGAGTCAGGTTGTGTTTGCATAAACTGGACCTGGTTGCTAGCTGCAGGTTTTCCTGCCCATAACCACTGTGCCCTTAAAGACTTTCAGTCGTGCCATAGTAGCAATTATTGTGGTGTCTCCGTCTCTGCCTTACTGCAGACACATTCTGGATGGAGCAGTCCGTGTGTGATAACACTAAGGGAATAAGATTATTTGGACAATTTTTCTTCTTTTGACAGCACTTGAACTATGAGAGATTCCAGTAAGAGCAATTACTGGCAGAGTGGACATGTTAAGGGTGATTTTTTTCAAGCAAATATTGGAGAGGGTGTTTGGAGTGAGGGATTGAGAAAGAAATTTGATCCGTGTCCCATCAGAGCGAGCAATGCAGCTTTGTCACCTCAGAGGTCCTACAGTCTGAAACCTGGGGAGGGAAGGAGTTCAAGAACTCATTTCAAATAAACACACGCTGTGCAGAAAGCTGTGTTTTCTTCTCAAGCAATGGGCAAGCAAAAAGGCAAAAGACATCAGCAAACCACTGGATGACAGGTTTCTCCCCATTTTGGTTGAGTGAAGGGAAGATACCCAAACTGTGGGTGTGCCAGGCTGTTCTGAAGTTCTGCCCTTATTCATAGCCTGACTCATCCTGCAAGAGCTCGTTGGGTGGAAAGTGCCCCCTCTGCAACCCCCACAGCAGAGCCAAGAGTTACAGGAGCCTTTGGGTAAGCCCATGGCAGGGACTTCACAGAGGAATCCTTGACCTCCAAAGCCTGCAGTTGTCTCGAGACAGAAATCCTCATTCCACCCTGCCTTACTCACATCTTTGCCTTTCCCACACAATGGAGGTCAGAAGATGTGCCATATATCCCCCCCTCCCTGTCAGAGCTGCAGGAGTTGCTTTAGGCTGATGTGTTGGCATTGCTGTGCCAGGTTCAGATTTTCTCATACAGCTCAGATTCACCTGCCAGACCCTCCCTGGGACAAAGGACAACCTCTCCAGAGCCCAGCAGTGGCACAGGCTGGCACCTCACTCGCTTAGAGTAGGGAAGTACAACTGCCAGAGGACTGAGCTCTGGGAAAGGCAGGACTGTCTTGCAGAAGAAAAAAAAACCCAAAAAAAACCCCAACTGTGCTGGACATTTATGGCTTTTAGAAAATAAATGTCAGAGCAACAAAAGAAAATCCAGATGTGCTGCATTTGCATGGTATCAGGCTAACTGGAGACAGCTCCACCTGGTTTCTAGCAGCTTAGCATTTCTCTTGCAGTTTATTGACTCAGGATTTTCTCATTATTGGCTCATCTTTAGGAAAAAATACTATTCTTGCTTGGCACTGGATTTTCTTTCAGAAACACTGTTTTTATCACTATCCTTTCAGCAAGTTTTCCTAAGAAGAAACTGGAGGCCTTTAAGCTCAGCTGGAGTTTTGCCACGGTCTTCTGCAAGGACGCAATCTTGGTGTAAACCAAAGGGCTGAGAACAGGGCTGAAGGCAGCAGCATCTCTCTCTGCAGGTGCTCTCCACTGCAGCAGCTGTGATTAGAGCAGTGCAGAGTTGCTGTCACACTTACATCAGGCATTTTTATCTGTCGTGAGAGGGCTGGAGGGGTACTGGTCCTCAAAGGCAGGCACAGGGTGCAGGATTAGTCCAAAAACCCTCCTGGTAAAGGGCAGCGGAGAGAGAGAAACCACTCTGGGATGAGGAGCTCACCAAACAGGCAGAGATGTACCTTTCCCTGTTCGTGCATCTCTTAATAGAAATCTTTGGATTCCCAGTTTGTTTTAATGAGGTAGGTCCAGAGGGGCTCCCATTAACAGCCAGTACATTTTGCAGCTGTCTGCCCCAGTGGGGGTCTAACCTCTTCCCAGTTAAACCCAGACACCCACACCTGGCAGGTCAAGGGATGCTTGACAAAACATCCCCAAAAAATGAAAAGCATTCCCACCCATGTCCCTGTTACACCAGGCAGGGTTTGGCCCTATGGAGACAGCAAACTTGCTGCTGAGCTGAGCCAGAGGAAGGCACATGCATGATTCCTCTATTCCTGTAGCCTGCTTTTCCCCACTGAGCATCACCCAGCCTGGCTTCTTGCCTGTGCAATGCCGAGGAAAGCTCATACCCGGCAGGACAAATCCGGAATGAAGCGGGTTTCAGCAGCCCCAGCAGCACAAGCTGAGGAAGCGGAATGAATTTCAGATATTTCTGGAATTTCAGCTGCTTCACCAAGCAGCTGTGCCCTGCCACAGGTGCTCAGGGCTAGGGGCTGGCAGGAAGGAAGTGGATAGCACAGGGAGAAGCAGTGGTGGAAAGGCCAAGGGCAGGCTGGTCCCATCCCAGTGCCGGCTGTAGCCTTGCCACCCTGCCAGCACCTCTGGGCTTCTGCCAGGTCCCTCTGAAACACTGAAGGGGACCAAGCAGCAAGAGACAATCTTTGTCCCTGTCTGATAACACAGCGTTTCTCAGAGCTCTCCCCACAGCCAAGCTTTAAATCTTGCACTTGGGGCCACTGAGCCCAAGGCAGATGTGGAGTGTGTGACAGCAGGCATGAAAGCTTGGTGTCCCATCACAGGAGATAATTCTCTAAGGGGTGGAACAGGCAAAAAAAAAAAAAAGAAAAAATTAGATCAGTCCTTTTCGAGATTTTCAGTGGTGTAATAAAAGTCCCTGTGTCCTGGATGCCAGGGAGGTCTGGGGGAGGGGAAGAGAGGGTGAAAGTGAATTAAATGGGCCTTTCAGAAGCAAAGAGAGCACTTAATCTTCTCTAGCCCATTGAGTGCAGATGCTGTTGAAGCCTCCCTGCCATGATAGCCAGCAGAGCTCACCCATACCGTCTTTTGACAGCCCCAGGGGAGGGCTGAGCAGGGCAGGAGGGGAAGGGTGTGTGCTGGCTGGAGAAACAGCCACCAGTTTGTACCCGCAGGATGAAACCAGGAGCACGGCACGTCCAGGAGCACTGGGATAGCATGTACCTCACCTCGGGATGAAACACAGAGTTTATTTCAGCACTCGTGGGCTTCTGTGACAGCTTCACCCCCCCGTGAGAGACACCAGCTACAAGGTGGGGTGGGGTGGGGAGAGCATGAGGCTGTGAATTGAAAAGTGTCTGAAAATCACCTTCATATGTTGTCACCAATGATGCCAGAAGGGAACCCAAGCCTGGAAGGTGGGTCAGGGTACATCTGGGAGAAACAGGCAGATGCTTCTGTTCCATGTTCACTTAAAATAGCACTAGAGGCAGTTTTCTACAGGACAGAGAACACAGGTGGGCAGAGCAGCCCTTACCTGAGCTCGCCCATCCCAGCACCAGGGCTCTGTAAGAACAGACTCATCAGGTGCTTCTTCCTTTCGTGTGGTGGTTTAGGTGACAGGGAAGAGAATTTTTGTCAGGCTGCTGGTGTACAGCCAGCAGTACCTGTGGAGCCAGAGAACATCGTGCTGAAGCGCTGTGGAGATGAGGAGGGAAAGAGGAATAGCTAAAAATAAAAGTCTTTGGATTCTAAGAACTTAAAGATATTTTTTAAACACCTGGTAGCTGCAGCTGGGGGTCAGCAGTGCTGCCGACCTGAGGCTGTGTGAACTAAGAACGTTAATTGAGCCTCCTGGGTATGTAAGCCTCTTATCTACTTACACACAGCGCTTTATCTGGGCGGGAAATAAAAAGAGATTATTAGCTACTTTTAATGAACAGCAGTAGGATGTGCGTGTTCACCACTCTTTGCTTCCCTCTCTCTCTGTTTTCCTTTATAACTATTAGATTTTTAGCATACGAGCCAGGACTTCAAAAGGGGTGTAGGTGTCAGAGGAAGGGACATGGCTCCTATTCATCTTTTGGGGGCTCAAGGTGTTCTCAAAGCTTCTTCTCTGCTTCTTAATCCTACAGGAGCTTCTCAGTTTCTCAGATGTGATAACTCAAAGGTGTGGGGCTCTCCCTGCCTCGCTTAAGTGACTCACTGTTTAGCAAGGCAGCCTTTGAAGCTGCTCTCTATGGCTCACCTCATGGTGCCCGTGCTCTGTCTGGGGTGCACAGTGTGGATGGGCCAGAGCTCCTGGTGGGCACAGGGACCTCGAAGATGGAAGGGGAAGGTGGAGGTTGTGTTTGGGGTGATTTAAATGCAACTGGCAGGCCGTGGAAGGGTCTCTGCAAAACCTGCAAGATTTTGTGTGGGAGGACAGCAGACACTGGTCTGGGTTGTGCTCATGGCTTGGTGGTCAGGCTTGGCTGGGAGTTACTCACGGTTTTGCTCTGTTTTTGGGGAGCACAGGAGACAAATCCGTGTGAAATCAGCACCCTGGTGCTGCCACCCCTCAGCTGCCCTCTGCCTCCTGCCACCAGAGGAGTGGGGGGACGTGCTGGCTCACAAGTCCCAGGCTGTGTGCCTGGAGGAGGAAGCTGATATGGAAGAGCCTATCTGCAGGAGCAGGAGATTAAACCCTCGGCATGGAGTTTCCCAAGGCAGACTGACTCCAGCAAGGGGCTCGAGGGAGCCCTGCCCTCCCTCCTGTCGCCAGCCCTGCCTGTCACCCTGCCACTGCTGTGCCTCCTGACGTGATCCCTGCTCTGGGTGTCCTCCTGATCTGAGGGTGACTTCCACCAGCTGCTGCCTTTTTCTTTAATGTCTCAGAGAGCTGTGTTTGCTTTTCGGATTCCCTTTCCTGATTGTTTTGAAAGACAGATGCCCTCTGCCCCCGCTCCCTTTAAAAGCCATGGCTTTTCTTGCTTCCAGTGGGCTGTAAACATCTTTCCTGTTACAAACGTGCCCTTTCAGTTGCTCTCTGGCTCTAAGCAGTGTTGTTTTTCTCTTTCTCTTCGTAAGCTGATTCTTGTTTATTACCCTCTTATCCATAAGCTGCTAAGGCGGACAAGCAGAGATGGGGTAATTTCCCCTCTTCTGAGCTAAATTACACCTGGATCTACCGCTAAAATTAAGGATGCTGTACTTGAGAGAGGATTCAGGCCAGGATGAGGGTTTGAGAGCACTGCAAGGCTTTCTCCTTGCCCTCCTGTTGTGTTTGTATCTGGAGGTTATTAGGAACTTCAGCCGTGGGGAATCCACACTGGTTTGTGGCTTGGCCCAGATGATTTCTAAGCAAGGGCAGGGTGAGGGGCAGGAGAAGAGCAGGTCCTGAAGCACGGTTTTATAACTCTCCCTCCTCACATCTAGACTGAATCCAAGGAACTGGTCAGTCCCTCTCCCTGCAGGAACCAAGCACACCATAAAGATGGAGCTCGAGTCAGGGGCAGGCACCTTGTAGCTCTGATTCCTTGCCCTGATCCTGCCCCAAAAGGCTGATCCTTCTCCAAATGCTTCCTCAATTTTTCGGCTCCATTCTCAGCTTGAGTTTTCAAAACTGCCTCCCCCACTGCACCTGAGGGCTCATCTAATATCCTCCTTGCACATCCCGTTTCTTGTCCCAGCTTAGCTCCTTCTGCCTGTAGGAAGCAGGGGAATGGGGGAAAAAAAACCTGGAATTGAGGATCTCAAAGTGGTTTGCAAAGCTCTTCTCTCCCCACTGTGATGCTGCTTGTTCTGGTGGTGGGAAAACTGAGTCAGGGAGCAGCGATGGGGTCATGTGTATTTCAGGCATCAAGTGCTGGGGAGAACCAGAGCACCAGAGCAGAGCCAGTTTGTAGGAACCCCGGTGCACAGCCCACTCTTCCCACTTCCCTGCTTCACACCCCACCAAACCAGCCCCTGCAGTATCAAACAGGCTGTGGTTGCTTTGTACTGGAGACCAACAGTGCCAGCCCCAGGGATGGGGATGATGGTTCAGGTGGGGGGGCCACGAAGTGGAGAGGGAGCTTTTAAAATGCTGCAGGGCTTGGCATGAGGCAAAGAAATGCAGCAGGGAGAAGGCGCTCTTCCAAACTTATATATATTATTAAAAAATAAAAAAAAAAAAAAAGAGGAAAAAAAAACCCCAAAAGCTGGAGCTAAAAAGGCAGCTTGAGGAACGAAGCTGCTGGAGTTTTCCGAGAAGGCTCCCAAGACGCACAATGGGAACATCTGTACCTCGGCTGGCGCCTTGGAAGGGTCTCAGGCCGCAGAGTGGGGCTGGCGTCAGCCGGCTGCAGCCCTGCCTCGATGCCTCCCTCTCCCCAAAGCTTTGCCTCGGCTCCTCCCGCTGCCCCACTTGCCTCGCAGCGAGCCGTAAATCCCCTCTCCCACCTCTCCTCCTTCGCCACGGGCTCTGCGGGTTTCCAGCAGCCGAGTGTCCCGCAGCAGGAGCAGGGGAGAAGGAGGTTTGGCCCTGGGAACAACCGTGCTCTGTGCTGCCCGTGAAAGGCAGCTTCATAAGGCTCTTGCTCAAAATGTCCCATTATTGGGACCTGCTGAGCGGGTCAGCCCTGCTGTGGGGACGGAGACACAGCCCAAACTGGGGCACACACATACACACAGGGTGTCTTGGCTTTGGCAGTGTTGTTCTCCTGCTTTAGGGGGTGCAGGCAGTCAGGATTGACCCTGATGCTGCCTGGGAAGGCTGCTGGGGGGCTGGGGATGCAGTCAGTCTCTCTGCCTTCAAGCCTTGTGGCTGCTCCTGGAGAGGGAGCCCAGAACCCTTGCTGGAGCCCATAGGCTCCCAGAGGAGCAATTCCCATGGACAGAGCTTTTGGGAAGTGAAATGGGTCCCTTGGGCCTGAGATGATGAGAGGCAAGTCCAAGGGGAAAACTCCCTCCCTTAAACTCCCACCAACTCCTCCATCTTTATCTCTCCCCAGAACCACTGCCCCATCCCCTCCTGGTGGTCCTCTCCAAGCTCAGTGCTTGCCTGGTGCCACCAAAGAAGGTTTGAGAGGAGACAGAGCCCATCTGAGACTTGGTTCTCTGCAGGAAATTTTCTCTCCTGAGTGAGAAGTCAAGGTGGAAAATGTGTGTATGTTCAATGCAGCACAGGACACAAAGCACTTCCCTCACAAGGGAGTACCCCGAGCTTACACAAAAGTAAATTATGGAGATGACACAGCTTTGTGGCTTTACTGAGGTATTTTTCCTGACACTGGACTTTAATGCAAAATTTGGGGTTTATTTGCAGGGTTGGGGGCAGTGAGTTGTCAGGTCTCCAGGCAGAAAGGGTGGAGGTTTCTCAGGGTGGGATTCACCAGGGAGGAAGGTGCCATTCCCAGATGTGGCAATAACCTGCATCTGTCCAAGGCAGGAGCATCATTTTACTGTTGGAGGGCAGCTCCCATGGAGAAGCTGGGGACTGAATTCCTGATTTAATAGGTTGGTTTGGTCAAGATTTCCTCTACTGAGGGAGCCCTGAAAGATCTAAAGGAGGCTCTGTAGGCAGTTGTTTTGTTCATGTGCTCATTCTCTACATTCATCCCCAGAATGAGAGATGCTGAAGAGGCCTCTGAGTGCTGTTTTGCCTTGTTTTTATAGCAGTCAGTGATGCCAGAGGCCACGAGGACCATTCCTGCCTCCTGCTGACAGTAGCTCCTCAAGACTCATTGGAAAAGTGTCTTCCTACAGGACATTTAGGCTGCTGATGCTGATGGCAAACAAAATTTCTTCTCCATGATTTCCAACTTGATCTTCCCAGTATAAAAAAACCCCTAACCCTAAAAAACAAAAAAATATAAAAAGCAACAAAAACTTGGCACGGTTCCTGGACTTTTTTGCTCTGACCCTGATGCCTGGATGGCTCTGCAGGACCTGTGAGTCAGTGTAAATCTCTGTGTATGGACAGCACTCAGGGTTTGCCTTGGACAGGGCAGAGATGAGACGAGATGAGGAACCATTTCTGGAGAAAATGTTTCACCCTAAACTGCACGTTAATGCCATCTTAAAATGAAAAGAACTGCTGCTCTGTGTAGCTCTGGCTTTGATCCTTTCCATCACTCTGCTATTTTAAGAGACCAGAAGATGAAGGGGGACTCTGGCATGTCCCACAGTGCCACCACAGAGTGGCCTTGTGTGACTTGGCCCCTGGAAGTTGCCACTCATGGCTGGGATCCCCATCTTATAAAGGCAGGAGTGGTTTCCAATAAAAGGGAAAAAAGGTGGAAAATGATGGCCAGGTGAAGGCCAAATGCAAACAGACCCCAATGCTGCCCTGGAGCATCTCTGGTTGCTCCTGCCCTGGGCCCATGGGTGGTCTTGTATCCACAGGATGCTCTGCATCCCTGTCTCACCGCATCCTCCTGCCCATGGCAGGGCTCTTCCCTAACAGACACAGCTAATGTTACTTTATGCCCCTGTTTTTACATTCCTAAACGAATTCCTACCCTCTGAGTAACACTAATGGGTGTCAGCCTGTCTTCCTCCTCTTTCCCCCTGTCTGGTGCTCAGGAACTACAGCTGTACGTGTTTTTTGGTGACAGTTAATGGATGGTTAGTCGCTATTTTACTCAAATGCATTTACTGTGGAATTTCCTCTTTGTCCATTTTCTCCTCCTGTTTTGGGGTTGTCACCATCATGGCAGTAGAAATATAAAATATATCAATGGATTCAGGAAGACCTGGGATATGGGAGAGAGGCCAGTGCTTGCAGCGCCGTATCAGACCTTGAAGAACCCAAAACACACAGGGATTTAACTGAGCGATCTAAGTGGCCTTCACGGTGCTTTCTTGCTTGTGAGTTTCCTGAAATACATCCTGGGAAGCCGAGGCAGAGCCGGGCCCCATCCCATCCCATNCCAGCAGCCCGAGGGCACCATCTAGTGAACAGCCAGGACTGCAAAAACCTGAAATGGGCAGAAATTGAGTGAAAATTGGAACTGGGGGCTCCCGGGGGTCAGCTCGGGGGATTGAGGAGTCACGCTTTGTGCTTTCCTTCCACTTCTGTTATGTTTTAATTTTCTCCATCAGGTTCCCTCAGAGAAGAGCCTTCACCTCACTGCACCCTTTGTGGCAGGGATGTTGGTCTGGAGCACACCACTCTTGCTGCTCTGCCCTGGCCAGTGGCATTGGAAAGATGATGGCATTATGTTTTCTTGTTCGGGGGGGGAAAAAGGGGGGGGTTATTTCTAATGCTTTGTGAAGGGATGCAGGTGGGCAGGAGTGGAGTGGAGGAGGCAGCTCTGCCATGGGGCAGGTCTGAGCTGGAGGCAGGAGCTGCTCTTTTGGCTGCTTTTTTGGAGATGAAACCTCCCGTTTAGTGGAAAATTTGAAAAGCATCACAGGTGCTCCAGCATCTCCCCATCACCTCCAGGGTGAGACCACAGGTTTGGTGCAGAGCTTCAAGGTCCCTGAAATGATGCAGCAGATGAGGATGAAGGAAACACCACATCACATTGCTGCTGCCCCCAGTGCCAGTGGGCTGAGCTGGTCCTCTCCCCACATTGCCTTACTGGGAATTGTACATTGTGCCGGGAGAAAGCTCTCCTATAACTTGCTGTTCCCCAGGCAAGAGGGGTTTCTGCAGCCCAGAAGTGATTCTCTGCCATGATTATCTCTTGCCGTTGTTGCCAGCCTGACTTCTTCAATGTGTCCCTGTTCCCACTGATTCCAGGGCCAATCCCAGTCCCCCCATCCATAAGATCAGTGATTATTTTGTTATCTGGCCTGCAGAGAGGCTGTGATTAAGGCATGGGCTTATGCTCATGCATTCAACCCCACCATCCTCGGAGCCTTTTTCTCAGGCAGCTGCTGGAGGAGACAATCCCTGGGCAGGAACAAGGGAAGGTGACATCCCCAAGCAAGACCACAGCAGTGACCAACCCTTCAGCTCCTCCTTTTCCTGGCAGTGCTGGGGAACACCCCACATTCCCGCATTGCTGCACCCCACAAATCCCTCCTGATCTAAAGGTGGCCCCTTCGGCAGTTCATAGCCCCCAGGACCGGTTGGCATCCAGCCCCCAGCTCACCCCACGAGCGCAGGGGCTGTGGGGTGCCTGTGGTGGGGTGAGCCATCCTGGAGGTGGCTGCACAGAGACTGGAGTGGGTTTATCTTTGTGTTTTGCCTGCAGCAACCCTTCCCGTGCCCCCAAAGCATTCCTGGAGCAGGGACCGAGGGGTGCTGGGGTACTCAGGTCGGGCCACTCCACCTGTCCAGCTCGCCCCTTGCAGCCCTCTTCGGGGCCAGCTCCCTGGGGAGGGTGGAGCCGCTGGGGATTGTGCCTTTCCCTCTCGCATGCACACAGTCACGATGGTTAGTTAAGTGGCTTGTTTTTCATTAGGAAAAAGACTGTTGCTAGGCCACCCTGCTCCCCGGCGTTGGTCGGGAAGGGGTTTTGCAGCCAATCCTGGCGGCTGTGCCGGGGTTTGCACACGCACACATCACGCACACCCCTCCTGCAGCCCAGGTGCTAAGCGGCTGCCAGATGTGCCTATTCATTTCCACATCACACCTATCCGCTTCTTCCGGCCAAGCCGCTTATTAAGGCTCCTGAGATTTTAATTTAGAGTTGGCTGCGAGTTTTCTGCCTTCTAATTCACCTTAGAAGGGGAGGGGTAGAGGAGAGGGGTGGGTGGGGGTGCTGATGGGGCGGGGGGACAGGGGAGATGGGTCTTCCCTCTGCTGTGTCTGGTTTGGTCTCTGGTGAAATGCCCGAGTGAAGCCTCTGCTCTCTGATCACAGAGTGAATCGTCCCTCTGTGTCCCCACAGCGAGGGGACAGACTGCCTCAGGTTAGGGGCTTGCTCCGGGCTGTTATTAGGTACCAGCATTCCTCCACCCCAAGACATTCATGTTGAGATTTTTAGGGATGTCCTGTCCAGCACCAGGTGTTGGTGGGTTCCTTCCAACTCTGTGATTCTGTGATTTGGGGTTTACGTGGCATTTCAACCCTATGTACCCTGATAAGCAGAGCCAGCAGCAAAGCAAGCCAAGTGTTGATCAGGGACTACTTCTCCCAGCTGTGCTCCCCATGAGACCAGCCCCCAGCAGCTGGGAGAGGTGCTGGACCAGGGTCAGGCACTGGGGATGCAGGGCAGGAGGGTAAGACACGTCCCTGGCACAGGGCTCCTGGTACAGCTGCTGTTCTGCCACAGAGCTATTCCAAATACCCTACAGGTGTCCAACACCCACCCAGCAGAATCTCTGGTGCATGGACAAGAGAGGGAGTGAGCAGAGCCGAGGATGTGAGCAGGATGGAACCTTTCACAGCTGCGAAGCTCTCACCATGGCAGGAAAGGAATGGACACCAAAAACATGCAGGAAAAGGTGGACAATCCACACAAGCCTCAGTTTTTGAGTGCCCCCCATGAAAACCCCCATGCAGCAGGAGGAAAGCTCAATAAAAACAAGAGAAAGCATTGAATCGTGCCTGCTGCTCAAGGAGAAGCTGTTGCTAGACAGAAGTAAAAGCCGTCGCCATCGGCTCCCATTGGCTCAGCCCCACTCCAATGACGGCCTTATCGGTTACCTGCACCCGCAGCTCGCTGGAAAAAAAACCTCATTTGACAATCTTTTCCCTCTGATAAAAAAGCCCAATGCTGGATTCATGGGTTTGGGTTAATCATTGTTCAGGGGTTGTTGAGATAACAGCTGAGTTTTCTGCAGATTCTTCAATTACCGCAAAATTTAGTGTAAATGGTGAGCAGCCCAGCTCGGCTTCTCGATGCTCAGCCTCCCGACACAAGCTCCAGCAGGCTGCTCCTGAGACGAGCCAGAGCGTGTGATGAGCTGGAGTTTGTTCAGCCATGGCAACTCCGAGCTGGCATGGAGGTGAATATTCACAAACACCTGTGAAAATCCCGATTAGCTCTCAGAGGGTGAAAATGGGGTGAATGCTGCCATTTAGATTATTCAGAGCAAACATTGTTGGCAGGGAGTGGATTGCTGCCACCTCTAATCATCCATGCGGGGTTTTCTCAGCAGCAGCCCTCTTTTGGGGGGCTGCAGCACACAGTGTTGGGGTTTTCCAAGCCCTTCAAATCTGATGCAAATAGGGATTAACCCTCAGATTTGTTTCTCACCTTTCCCGTGAGCTGTAGATTGTGACATAGAAGGAAAGCTTGCAGGGCACGTCAGCATCAAAGAACAGCTGGCCTTTGGCTGCCTGGCTGCCTCTGAATTCGCCTCCAAAGCAGGGAGGGTAGTTCAGAAGGAGGGTTAAATCAGTGGATGGTGAAGGTTTTGGAAATGATTTCTTTTCCTTAATTATGCCTTAGGCTGATGGCAAGGTAGCCTGAGTCACAGCCTGATAAAGCCTTCTCCAGGTTCACCCCAACACACCTGTGTCTCACATCGACCATCACAGGGCTTAGAGCAAGGCAGTGAGACAGGAGAGCTGGAGGGGCAACAGATTTGGGCTCAGGTGGACAAATGATTTGGGAGCCATGGGGTGCCCCATACACCCCAAGGGGACGTGGTTACATGGACCAGGTTATATGGCCACGAGCAAAGCTCTGCTCTGTCCTTCCTCCAGGTCTGCTTTCTCAGGAGCAGACAGCACTGCTGCATCACTTCTGGAATGCCACTATCTACCGACAGTGGGATGCAGAGCTTTCACCTTTCCTACAGCTTTGCTTCCCTCCTGCTGCCCTGGGGGAGGTGGAGATGGCAGAGAGGAGGAAACCTGCACCCACTGTGGTCCTCCTGCAGCCCTCTGTGCGCCCCTGATGGTTCAAAGCTGCTTGACATTGCACAGCTCACCCGAGCTGCATCCCGAGGCTGGCACAGAGGGTGGTGCTGGCCCTGTTTTACAGCTTGCTGCATCAGGAACACACCTGGGACAAACTGGAACAAGCAGGATTTAAAGGCCCACCATGGGGCCATGTTTCCTTTCTTTTCCTGTCCAGACCACGAGCTCACGGCAGAACCCGGGTTACTGTGAAGGATGGTTGTGTTGTCCCACTATGAGGACAAAGATTTTTAGACATGTCTGACACATTTAAAAGCATTTCTGAGCTGTTCTTGGCTTCCTCAGCCAGGCAGGGAGGAGTTAAGATGGGAAGTGCAAGATGTGCCTGGTAATGGCACTGATGTGTGCGTCAGGTGTGTCTACGTCACTCGGCTGCCTTGGCCGCTTCCCAAGGCTGGGGCTGAGCTCTCCTTACCTTCCACTGGCTGCTAGGAAAAGCCTGGGACAGTCTAGCCTGGCTGGCGGGGACGTGGACTCCATTCCAGTGCTGGCTGTTGTACCCTACTGTGCTGCACCAGGCTCCCCAAAGTCCCCAAGGTGCTGGCAGCCCTCCAACTCCCTCTGCCACCTCCCATCTCACAGCCCAGGCAGTGGGACTGTGCTTAAGGGATACCCCCGAGGGCTGCCCTTGAGGCACATGGCAAAAAAATATCAGTTTTCTATAACCATGGCTGGTCAGTTCCCTGGGGAAACAGGCAACTTCCCGTGTCCAGCTCCAAACCCCTCTCTGGTGCTCACACACCCAGCTGGGGCACATCTCTGCAGCCACAGGTCACCCACATGTCACCTACAGGCAGAGTCACTGCAGGTGAGCATCACCCTATCCCCACACCATGACAGCAGCCCACACCACAGCTCACCAACACTCCCACAGAGATCTTGCTCCCAGACCCTAGGCTCTGGCTGAGCCCATCCCCTGCTCCTCCTGCCTTCACAGAGGTGTCCCCAGAGCAGAGGGGACAAGGCTGTACCCCAAGGAACTCCTTACTGCAGCCACTCAAAGCACCTTCTCCAGTTGCAGGTGGGTTTTAAGCCCTAGAACATGGCACGGCGCTTAGGCAGCTGTTTGCCAACCTCATCCCTGCCCTCTCACTCCTCGAGAACTGCCAGATCAAATCACGCAGAATGTACACAAGGGTTTCAGCCAGAACAGTTTTTAAATCAGAATTGGACAATTATGTGAACCATTTATTTAAAATGAAGTGCATTCTATGCTCTTGTCCAGGCTGGACATTGATTAGACACAGACTTTCCTCTTGAACTTCATTGTGCAGTTGGATCCCTATAAATCTATGGGGCCTGATGGAACTCATCCAAGAATCTTTAAAGAGCTGCTGATGTCATTGCAAAGCTGCTCAACTATTTTTGAGCAGTCTTGGGAATCCAGAGAGGTCCCAACTGACTGAAAGCTGGCAAATGTTGCCCTGATTTTGAAGAAGGGCAAGAAGAACCCTGGAAACTACTGCCTGTCAGTCTCACTTCACTGACAGGTAAAGTAATGGAAAATATTCTTCTGGGAGGTATTGAAAAACGTCTGCAGGACAATGCAGTCATGGGTCACAGCCAGCATGGCTTCACGAGGGCAAAGTCCTGCTTGTTGAACCTGATTTCCTTCTACAACAGGGTACCCACCTAGCTGATCAAGGGACACCAGGTGATGTAATCTTTTTGGACTTTTAAGCAAAGCTTTTGATACTGTCTCTCACAGTATCCTTCTGGAAAAAAATGCTCAGCACACAGCTGGAGCTGAGCACTGGACAGGCTCCCCAGGGAAGCCTGTCTGAGTTCAGGGTGTGTTTGGACAAAGCTCTCAGGCACATGGTGGGATTCTCTTTGGGTGTCCTGCGCAGGGCCAGGTGTTGGACTCGATGATCCTGATGGATCTCTTCCAACTCAGCACATTCTATGATTCTTTGAAAGAAAGTGAGGAGCAAACTGGTTGTTTACTGGCACCAGATGGTTTGCAGCCTTTGGGCATCAGCAAAACACCTCAGTCCCTCCACAGGAAAACCTGTCCCTTGCTGTCTGGGAGGAGGACAACCCCACAGAAGGCATGGAAGGTGTTGGTAGCCCCCATTACATGCCCACAGGGGCTCCTCCAGGCTGACACAGGACCCTGCTCATCCCCAAGTGACAGACGAACATGGCGCGGTCACAGCCCTGATTTCTGTGTGACAGCTCAAGGCTACAGACAGCATTTTTGGGAGATTGCTGGTGTCCAGGCATCACCATATCTCCATCCCTGAGCAGGGCTGGGCACTGGGCACAAGCCCCAGGGAAGGAGGCCAGCAGTAACCTCCACCTTTAACAGCTGAAGGCACCAGGATGGCCTGAAACACATGGAGGAGACGCTGTCCCCCATCACAGGCTGCTTGCCATCAGGTCTGTGGGCCAGTACTGGTCATCCAGGTACTGGCTGCTGTCTGCAGTGGGGTCTGTGATGGGGCTGGGGGGCCGGGGGGGCAGGCTGTGGGCCAGCTCCTTCTCCCACTGCACCTCCACCAGTCTGTACAGCTCCATGGCTGTCTGAGCATCCTCCACCGATGAATGTCCTTTGCAGCCAACCTGAGAAAAGGGGGGAAAGCCTCGTTAGATAAAAGGGACAGCAAAAATCCCACGGGTCATGTTGTCTGCTTGCTTGGAAGGACACAACTGCTGTGCAGTTTTGGAGACAGCAAAGGTCTGGTGTAGCCAAGGCCATACAGGTATCTCTTCAACACTTTTTGGAGGGCATGAATCCTATCTCCATTTAACTGAGATGCTTAATGGTCAGCTTGGGAGGTCCTGGGCTCTCCCAGCTTATTTATAGCCAGGAGCACTGAGTAAACAAGGTTCATCTCCACCTCACAGAGAACACACATGGAGGTGGGAGGACCAGGCTGACCACAGAGGTTCATAGCTAACCCAGGATTGTTTCCCATCTCAGGATTCCTGGTGCTTACCTGGATCTTTTTATGGAGCAGGTGACTGGCCAAGTTCTTGAGGGAGACATTGGCTCTGATGGGCAGCCCTGCCCTCTTCTTCAGCACAGGGATCTGGCTGGTGTCTCGAGTCCTGTCTTTCGGGTGGAAGTATTTCAGGGCTTGGAAGTCATTGTGGATGGCGTGTCCTACCACAATCTTGTCTTTCAAGATCTTCAGGATCTGGAAGAGTCAGAGAGGGTCAGACAGACACCACAGCGAAAGGAATGCCAATTAAGCATAAAATAAGCCATTTTGTATATAATTCAGCTCCTTGACTTCTATTTTTTAGATTCCCAGAAAGAATAGCAAGCAAGCAAACCATCCCACTGCACAGCTTCAGAGGCTGTGTTATGTCTCTGCCTCAGAACAGCCCAGCAAAGGCCACAAATAATCACAATTTGAGCCTGACAGATAACACAAAGGCTTTTGGGCCTTTCTTTTTTAATTTTTTTTTTTCCCTCACCTCTGCCTGGGCAGCCTTGAAGGGAATTGCATTCTTCATGTGCTGCTTGGTGATGCCGCTCCAGCGCGTGCGGTAGTCCACGATGGGGAGCTCGGGCTGGACGTACTTGTCATAGATCACATCCCCCTCGTAGTTCACCACGGAACAACGTGCCAGCTCACTCAGCCTGCCCTGGGGACCGGTGCCCACCATCTCACAGTCGATGGCCACGTACTTGCCCGGGCGCAGGACTAGGGAGGACGTCCGCACCCGCTTGGAGCTGCCATTCCCCTGGGACAGCAGCACGGAGTGGTGCCTGGCTATGCTGTCCGGAGAGGCAGATGGAGACAGGGATGCAGACACGATCCGTTTGGGCTTGGTGACCTTGTCACAGCGCGGTGCCACGGTGCCATTTGCCTCGGTGAGTGCCTCCAGCTCCGCCTCGGGGGTCCGACCGCCCAGGCGCCCACGGGGGCTCAGCAGCCCCTTCTGCTCCAGCAGCGCCCGGCGCTCCATGAACCGCTGGTGCTTACGGCTCTTCTTCTTGCTGCGACCCTGCGGCGAGCTGGGACCCTTGGGGGCCTGAGCGGAGCCCCCCGCGCTGGGGCCCTGGGAGACCTTCGGGGCGGGCAGCAGCGGGGTCATCTGGCCTTTCCCAGGTGGCATTCCTGCTGGAGCGTGCACGGGGGGGACATGAGTGCCATGCGGACCCCACGTTCCCCTGCCAAAAAACTCCGCCCGTACCCCACGGCAACCTTCCCCCGAGGGGTGGCACAGGCAGGAGCTGCGGGGCAAGGGGAGGGCGGGGGGAGGGGACACGGACACGCTGTCACACCCTGTCCCCACGCCTCTGCCCCTTCATTGCCCGCTCCCACACCGCCCCATTCCCGGTCCCAAGGCCCTGCCCACCCCCTCGCCGATCCGCAGCCCCCTGCCCACCTCNTGTCCCCAATGCTGACCGGTCCCGCCGCGGCCCACACGTGTCCGGCCCGGAAGCGGCCGCGCGCACATGCCCGGGCAAGTCCCCACCGAGACCACGCCCCCCCGCTTCCCCATTGGCTGCGCTAGGAGAGTGATTTGCATTTGGGGGCGTGGCCTAGTCCGCCCCCCGAGGGCGGGGCCGTTTGGGGATTTTTTGGGAATCCTGGAGTCGCACATCTGGAGCACATCTGGAGCTTCCAGCCCCGACTGGGCGATGCTCAGGGCTCCAGGCCTGTCCCGTCTCTGCCCCCGGTGGACAGGGGCACTCCGTGGTGGTGGGTTTGNCCTCGCCGATCCGTAGCCCCCTGCCCACCTCACTACCCCCTCTGTCCCCCCCACTACGTACTCCCTAGGGCCCTGTCTGCCCATTAACCGGGCCCGCTCTACCTCGCTCCACGCCCCAGCCCTTTACCCGGCCTGTTAGCCATCCCCGAGCCCTTGCCGGCCCCATGCGGCCCCTCAGCCCACCCCCACTGTCCCCACTGTCCCCAATGCTGACCGGTCCCGCCGCGGCCCACACGTGTCCGGCCCGGAAGCGGCCGCGCGCACATGCCCGGGCAAGTCCCCACCGAGACCACGCCCCCCCGCTTCCCCATTGGCTGCGCTAGGAGAGTGATTTGCATTTGGGGGCGTGGCCTAGTCCGCCCCCCGAGGGCGGGGCCGTTTGGGGATTTTTTGGGAATCCTGGAGTCGCACATCTGGAGCACATCTGGAGCTTCCAGCCCCGACTGGGCGATGCTCAGGGCTCCAGGCCTGTCCCGTCTCTGCCCCCGGTGGACAGGGGCACTCCGTGGTGGTGGGTTTGCACTCTGTGGTGCCCAGCTCCACGCCCTGGAGCGCAGCCTGGCGCCGGTATGCTGCAGTTTTCCCACGTGTTTCCTGACCCTGTACGCATCCCTTTGTCCTGCAGCTGGGGTGGGCTGAAGTACGGCAGCTTGGGGTTTGCATTCTCCAGGCTTTCCCACGGTTGCTCCCCAGGGTTGTGGGGGGCAACTCCGGCTGGGGCATGGTTGAAGGGGGGGTTTCAGACCGGCCTCTCCTTGCTTCAATCTCAAGGTTCACAAAAGCAATGTCCGAGGTGGTCAGAAGAGGAGAAGGGTCTCAGGCAGCCCCAGCCACCAGCTTGTCCCTATGCATCCAACATCGCTGCAGAGGCCATGTGCCCTAGGGCAGACTGTGACTTGTTGTGGTGGGATGAGCCATACAACAACAAAATCACTAGTCTTCCACAGGGAACCAGGCACCGTGTCCATCCTCATCCCTCTGGGCCTTGCTGGGAGCACTCCCTCTCCCTGCCACCGATGGGGCTCATAGGGATGCAGGACAAGTGTTTTCACACTCCAATGTTCTCCCTTTCTACCACTCGTTAGCTTCTCTAGCCTGGTCAGAAAGGAAGGGTTTAGAATACCCTGTGATTTATTTTTTCATATTTCTTTTCTGTTTTTCTTTTGGTCAGTAAACCTCTTCCTTAAATCAGTTGCTCTGTATTTGGCATCTATTGCTTCCATCCCTGCTGTTCAACTAATTAATCTGCCTTTAATGAGAGTCATTCAAGTGTCTCACAATATCTTGCTAGGGAGTCCTGTCAGGTCTCTATGTAGAAATTTATACTCTTTCCTGGTGTTTTTGGTAAAACTGTGCATTACAGCTCTTGGGCATGGTTCATTTGGTATTCGTGGGCCTCTTCACCCTGTTTTTCTCCCTCCAAATGAGGTGTGAGCTGACTATCACTCCACAAGTGGGAGCAAACTCGAGCCTTGCTATGAGGGACTTAGGCTTGCATTTCTGCTCCAGCTCTGGGTGGATAAGGAGCTGGTGTCACTGGCTGCTTTTCTCCTTCACACCCTGCATTATGATGAGAGATTCAAGTGCCTGGCTGAGAGCTTCTCCCTGGACACATTGCTGTTCCACTCGTGGGGCTGATCACTCTTGGCTTGTCCACAACAAACCCATCCATCTTCCTGTCTTTCTTCCCAGGATGTATAGTCTGCATTCTCTCTTAGGTGCAAAATTTTAGCTGTACCCTCATGATTAAAAACCTTAACAGAAGAAATTGTGACATGTGGGGAGGAAGGAAAAAGCTTTTTCTGGTTTTCCAAAGTGACCAGGCTTGGGAAATGCCAGGATGCAAGGAAACAGTGCCATCATTTTTTTTCCCCCTACCCCATATGCAAAGATGGCAGTGAAAAAAAATCAAAATATCCTTGAAAGATAAGTAAAAATAACTTTGAAAGTGTGCTGTGACCTCCTGTGATCCCACTGACCCCTGGATCTTCAGTAGATGGTTCACCCTAGATGGTAAAAGCCTTGTGCTGAACAGGGATGCTACTCACCTCCCCAAGGTCCTGGGGCCATGCTGGGGATGGAGGGTTGGGCACCAGATGGTAGAAATCCTGTTTCAGACGTGGCAGATGAGCTGAGATGAAGGCAGAGCGCGCCAGAGCCCAGGAGAGGTTTCTGCGGTGTTTGCACAATTTGAAATAATAACGAAATCTGTAAAACTCTGGGTAGAGCACGGCTAGAATAACAGGCTAAATTTGTCAGATGAATAATTTACTAGAAGTGATTGGCCATGCTCCAAGTGCGATGAGCACCAGCCTGGTTTCAGGCTGAGCAGCCTGGGTGTCTCTGTCCTCAGCTGGGAGCTGGTCCCTCTCCTGCCACCTGCTCCTGCTCTGCCATGAAAGCTGGTCTCTAGACCTTTCCCCAGGTCATCAAGGGATTCCTGCAGAGCTCCTGGTGCCCTCCAGAAGGTGTCTGCTCTTTCTTTTCAAGGCGCTGCTTTGCAGGGTGGAGGTGGTGGAAGTGGGTATCTGTCCCTGGCTCCAGGGACTCGCCCATCCTCTGCCTCTTTCCCTCCTCCAACCACTTCTCTGTCCTCGGCCGTGGTGCTGGACGGATGGAAGAACAGACACATCTTGACATTTGGGATGGGAAGGGAGATGAAGTCCCAGCGCTGAGAGGAGATGGCGACTGCAGCCTCAGCAACCAATTAACGTGATCATGTTTATGAATGTGGATCAGTAATTCCAGGTAAACTCCCCAAGAGCAGTGCTGCAGGCGAACAAAGCCTCCTGCCCACCCGGGAGCCTGCCAGCCGCCCCTGCCAGTGCCAGCACATTCCTGCTGTGACTCTAAACTGCTTCATTTCCTCATGCCAGCCTGGACACGCATCATTTTGTCTCATATTACCTCGATGCCAGAGCTCCTCTTTGCACCACGTCCTCCTGGACTTCTCTGTTCCCTCCCTGCCAAGGGGGGTGATTGGTGGGAATGGGATAGGTTAACTCAGAAAAGGCAGCAAGGACCTAGCTTTGCCTCCAGGGTTGATGAGGCATCTCTTCATCCTCCTGGGCTCTGCAGGCTGCCTGATGCCTCCTCATCACCCACCTGTGGCTGGGGAACCTCACCAGGGCTCCCTGAGCTGCTTCCAGCACTCTGAGCAGGCTTGTGGCAGGGCTGGTTTCTGCCCACCAGCATCCAGGAGATCAAACAGAAGCTGGGAAGCTACAGAAATAGGTTGGGGCAGTGACCAAATGCTGAATATGATTTCCTTTACAGAAAGAAAGTCTCATCATGATGGAGCACCTGGAAACACCAGCACCATCCTTTGGTGCAAGGGACCAGCTGGGGCAGCCAGTGCCACCTGGCTGAGGTGTCACCAGCCAGCAGTCTGAGGCCACCAGCATGAGGATGTCAGGACAGGCACCATGTCACTCCCTGGCCTTCACCATGATGGATCTCAGAGCGCTGCAGCCCTTGTGGTCCACAGCAGAGGCCCAGCACAGGGATTCCTGGGGGACCTCTCCTTTGCCATGCTGAGAGCCCCATCCTGAGCCCACCCCAGCAAAACCTCCAGGAGGCTGTATCCCTCCTGGCTAAGGATGGGGATTGACTGTGTGTGAGGGCACCTGCTCAGCCTTGAAAACACTCAGTGCTGGAAAGTTGTGCTTGGAAGGCAGAAAACCTTTTCCTTTCCCTTGGAGCACCAAGAGCCTCCCTATTCCTCTGACATCTCCTCCAATGCTCCACCAATGCTCCGAAAAGAAAAGAAGTATCCCTCCAGCATAGACAGATCTCCTCTTCAGTCACGTCCTGGAGGGTGTCAGTGCTCCGGGGATGCTGCCGGGGATAAGGAGGGATGGATGCTCCCAGAGCAGGAGGTGAGGGAGGATGATGCTGCCATCCATCTCCCCCCTCGCTCCCCATTTTCTGGCTCGCCCCCAGGAGAGCAGTGAGCAATTACAGTCCACGCAGAAGCTTCATTATTACCCTGTCGTGGCCTCGTTTGATGAGATGTTTTATTGCCAAACTTATTAAAAGTGAAACGTGAGGTTTCTGCGCAGCAATTTCCTGTCTGCAGCGATAAGCTGGGCTCTGCCCGCTGTGTAATAAACAGTTATTTTTATGTACAGCTCTGGCTGGGGTGACAAGGAAGGGAGAGGGCCTGGCTCGTGTTAATTGCGATGGTTAATGGGATCTATACTGGGAGCTGTGTGTGAGGAGGTGCCTGCCCTTCCCCTGCCGCATTCTGTGACAGAGGTGGCCTCCAGCGGATTCGTGCTCTGAGTGTTGGCGGTGGGGACTGTGCAGGGTCTCCTCCCCACAGTGCACGGGAACAAGAAGGATTAGTCGGAAAGCTCCTCACCTGCCTCCTCTCAGCCCTTCCTCACAGCCTGACCAAATGAGGGACCTGCTGTGCACCTCCCTGGCGTGAGACTCCATCCCCTGCAAGGGCTGCCCCTGAACTCCATTGATTCCACCCCTGCAGGAGGCTGGAGGGAGCTCTAAAACCCAGGAGCTTCTCTTCATCTTCCCCAGATCCTCCCATCTGCCCGAGAAGCTCTCTGTCTGCAGTGGCATTTGCAGGCGATGCTGGTGGCCAAAGCCTGGAGCATCCACCACGTCTCCTCCCACCGTCCCTCCTTGGATGCCCGCAGCAGACAGGTGCTGGAGAGGAGACACTAAATTCAGGAACAGTAAATTTGACAGGCACGCTAATGTCATAGGAAACCTGTGTCACTGCTGAGCTTGGAGCAGCAAAACTCTGATAAATATCAGCAGAGCTGATAAATATTGTTTCATTTTGTCAGAAACAAAGTGTCCTTATTAGGTGTGCAGTCTGTATTTTGGTTTAATTACATCTTTTAAATACGTTTTGAAAGGAAGCAGGTTTTTAATATGCAAGATGCCAAAACTGCATTTACAAAAATCCTGATTGCCTTTTTTTTTTATTTTCCAGACCTGGCCAAAGCTATTAGTTCAACTCAAGCTGAAAGTGCATAACTTTCCCCAATAAACGATTTGTCAGAAAAATTCCTCCTGGCTCTGGGAGATCTGTTTGTTATTTGTCAGCAGTCAAAACCCTGTTGGGTATTTCCCATCTGACTTCTTTTCTTAACAGCATCTTTATTGGTCTGGGAATTAACGGTGGAAGATGCAATACTTGCTATTCATTGCAGTCATCCCAAATGCCACTCATCTCATCAGGCCACGGCTCCACAAAGCAAAAGCCCCTCTCCTTTCTCCAATGCACCAATTTTGGGTAACAGTATTTTATCCCAAATTTTCTCCTTTCATCCTCCTGATCCTGCAGCGTGCAATGGTATCCCCAGGCTTGGAGTCACATCCCTGTCTCCCGTATCCATCCCCATCCTTGCTGCCCATCTCAGCCTCTCGCTGGGCACACTCCCTCCATTGCCAGCTCGGGCCCTCATTAATTTGTATTGCAGCGTGTGTCGCGGGCTGACGTGTAATTAGAGCTCCTGAAGCCTGTCTCATGCTGTAATTGCCATGACAGGGGCCACAGCATATCCGCTTGTTAATTAGTAAACCACAATATCCCGGGGGCTCGTTGAGAGCCGCCTTAATTGTATTTCAGCTGGAACAGAGGGATAATTACCCTTTGCTAGCACTGCCACTTTTAAATTCTTTAAAAAAAAAAAAAGAAAAGAAAAGAAAGGAAAACCCAAATTGAGCTCCTCTGCCACTTTCCCCCTTGGCTGCCCAGGGACCTGGTTTTGTCCCCAGGCTGAAGGGGAAGGGCTGTGGAGCTCAGTGGTGTGGGAACAGGATGCCAAGAGATTTGCACAGGGACACACTCAAACTGGTGATGACTGAGCTGCCCCTGCTCCCAGAGGACACTTCTGTGTCCCTGCACATGGGACTCCACTGGGAACCCCATTTGTGGCTGCAGGCTGGCTTGCTGGGCATTCCCTTTGATGGGAATCCCATCCTGGACAGCGAGCAACCCCCTGGCATCACCACTGGGCACATCCAGTGGCTTGGAGGAACAGCCTGTGTCCAGGGAGGAGCGAGGCAACGTCTCCCTCTGTTCCCACCAGAGAGAGGGGGCTGCAGTCCCCTCGAAATGGGAGTGGGAGCTGCTGCTGCAGACCTTGCAGGGCTCAGTGTAACAGGATGTTCCTGCCAAGGGAGTGTTTGTGTTCCACATCCCCAGCACTCTCAGAGTACCAGCGCTAAGCAGGACCTCAGCGTGCTCGATGCTGGAAGTCTCTGCCCCTGCAAACCCTGTGGCAGTGGGGGATCAGCCTGCTTGGCTTTGATAGACCCCAGAGGTGAATCATCTCCCTTCTCAATTTCTCTCTTGTCAAATGTCACCACACTGGGCAGCTGTGAGTCTTCTGGGACCTGGTTAAAGCTTTTTGCTCCACAGGAAGGATGTCTCTGCAGGGTATGTGTGTTTGTGTCTCTTGTAGTGGCCATGGTGGGACCATGGAGCTTTGGTGAGAGATGGAGGAGCTGAGGCTCAGCATCACCCTTCTGTGGCCATCACAGCCTCCAGAGCCCCTCTGCAGAGGAGCTGATGTCTGGTCAAAGATCTTTGGGGAAGGTTAACCTGGTAGGAGAACCTGACATGTGGCATCCATCCCTTTTCCTGTGCTTCTCCCTGAACCAACCCACAGAGCTCAACCCACCACCAGCCTCACTGATGTTTCCTGCTGTTCAAAAAATCATGTAATGGACAACTGGCCTTTGGGACCTGGTTTGTGAATTGGCTTAAATAACAGTCCTGGCTCTCTTCTGGGAAGCTACATGGAGGTCAGCCTTGAAGAAAAGATCAGTGCGGCGGCTCCAAGCATTAGTAAAAAGACATAACCGAGGCAAAGAGCCTTGAACATAATTACAGCCTAAGAGCCGTGATGGGAGCTCAACGACCTGAAGCCATCTCCTGGACTTGAGTGCAATCAACAGATTGACACTGCTGGGTCCTGAAGGCAGCTTTTTGGAAGCCATGCACCAGGGTTGAATGCCAGAGCAGGCAGCGAAGCAGCACAGGTGCCCGTTCCAAAGACCGGAGCTAGAAAAAGGTCTCGAATGCCAGGGAAGAACCAGATGGAGGCAACCATTGGAACACTCTGCACGTAATTGAGGGCACCTTCAAGGGTAAGCATGGGGTGGCTGCCCACCTCCGGCACGCTCTCCACTGCTGCTGTGCAAGTCACTGTCATCAGAGCTGGGGATGCAGTTTATAGTTGAGTAACCACAACAACTTTGCACAAATTAAACAACATACTTAGGGTTAATTAGATTTCTTACCGCTGCCTCCATTAACCTAGCCCTGTCATCTGGTGTCAGAGTCCCTTCAAAATTCATATTCAAGGCATTGTCACTGGGAGATGTGGATGGTTAAGTCTCTCCCTTGGCAACCTGGCCAATGTGGACATGGGTGGCACATGCCACCTTCTCTTCTTGGAAGCCCTTTGGTGCAACAGTTGGGACCAAATGGAGAGGTAGCTGTCCTCAGGAGTGCAAAGGCTGGGCTGGATATCCCAGTTGGCATTTCCCACCTGCTGGATATCCCAGTTGGCATTTCCCACCTGCTCTTCAGACGATATTTAAGAAAAATAGGTGTTTTTGCAGCAGTCTGTCTCTCGTTATCCACAGGGTGCCGTGTCAATGCAAAAAAGCAAATGAGACCCCTTCAACAGCATCTGAGAATGTGGCTTCATATTTTTAAGCCAATTTCCTTAGACCGTGTCAGGGCCTGTTTTGTGTTTACCAGACAATTATGTGGCTAATGAGGACAGCCACGGTTACATCAGGCGGGATTAGGAGGAATAAGGCATCAAATGTTGCAGTGCTCAAGACAAGCGCTAACTAATAGGGGCTTGGAGGGCACGTCCCGTGGGCAGGTGGCTCCTCACAGGAATTCTGGTTCTGTTTGGAAGGATATGGAGCAGGCAGTGGACAGGCTGGCCAGAAGGTAAGAAAGGCTTCTGGCCCCTGCATGGTGGCTGTGCCTATGGGAAACTGGAAAGTTGGAATATTTAGGGAAAATAGCATCACCCACCTGACCCTGAGTTGGTTGAATGAAGGCAGAGACAGATATGAGTGTTCTGATGGAAAAGGAGGCACCAGCCAAGACCACCCCACAAATGCAGCAAAAAGGGATCAAAAGGAACAGGGAAGCTGAACCTCACCACTGAGATCACCGAGAAATTGATATTTTACCTGAAACCTTCCCATTCTGACTCTCTGACAGTAAGCACAGGCTCTGTGCAGGGTTTCTGCAAAGCTGTGGATGTCTTCCACCCCCTTAAGAGGGTGAGGAAGGAAAGCAGGGACGATGCCTGGTGCTGCAGTTAGACCCCACTTCCTGAGTGACACGGGGACACATGCACAGCCAGCGGTGGCTTTCAGATGCCTCCTCCCAGCCACCTCTCTGCCAGGTCTGCCACCACAGTCTCCCATCAATCAGTGAACCGGATTCTCCTTTGCGTGCTGGGTGGCTGCAGCACTGCTCCCAGCAGGTGCCCTTGGTCACGTTCAGTGAATTCCTACAACTGCAGCACCCCGGGAGAGCAGCCAGTGTGGCTGCAATGCTGCCCAGAGGGGCTTTGTTTATTCTCCTTTGGACCCTCCCTCCTGAACTCTCATCCCACATTTCAGCTGTGTCTTCTACGAAAACCTCTCAGCTAAAGTGAACAAGGACAGCTTTGTCTCCAGGTGGATGGATGCACAGCCACAACTGTGGCAGAGGTGCCTCCGCATGTCCTGGAGAGCAGGAGACTGTCCAGACCCAACAACCTCAAGATGTCCACCACCCTTAAACCACATTTCTGTGCCAACCCTCTGATGCACCCTCCGGTTGGTTCCTGTCACGGCAAGGCACAGACCTGAGCAACTCATTCTCACATTCATCTCCCTCCCCTGTCAGTGCCAACAGGGAGCTTTATCTCAGAGCCCAGTGGTTCACCAAGGCATCCTGAAGTCCAGGAGCCAAGGAGAAGCACACACAGCTCCTGGAGACACCCTGAACTGTCTTTTTGACTCTGCTCCATGCCCAGTCCCAGAGCCTGGTCCCAAGCTGTTATCACAAACTCAGCACCCTCAACACCCTGAGGATCCCTTCCCTGTCTGTGCCGTGGCCACCCCACCTGTGCCTGCCACCTGCCTTCCTGCAAGAAGGTGGCATGTGTGCTGAAGAGCTTCCCTTGAGCACAGCCACTGGATTGCTCTTCGGATGACTAATTTGCACCCTAATTGGTGTGGAAACGAATGCCAGAAAGCGCTGGAATACCAAGAAGTGAAGCTCTCCATCTTGGTTTCCTTCAGGGAAATGGTCTTAATTAAGTGTCTTGCAAACAGAGATAATTTCCAGCTACGTGTTGAAACAGGAGCTGGGGTGGAGGGTGCGGCTGAGACCGGCATCTTCTCCTTGCTGGGTCTGCTTGGCCATTGCAAAGCTGATCCAGGGTGCGGATTCCTCAGACCTCTGTGTCTCCAGGGCTTAGCTAAGCCATGCCTGGACATGCAGGACATGCAGGACATCCCCTTCCCTTTTTCACCTCCACTAGTGTTCCTTAGCCCCAAGAGCACCTTCCCATTTTACCAGCCCAGCCTGTACCGACTCCAGTGGCGTTGACACCATTGCTACGATTTCCACCAGTATTTATGTTATGGTTGTTCAAGCTTCATGTCACTCATTAATCAACCTTAAGCTTTCCGTTGGGGCTCCTTCTGTGTGGATTTGCTCTGGACAACCAATTGCATGCCCACTCCCCATGGTGGGTGGTCCATGGTATCCCACACGTCTGGCAGCCCCTCAAGCCTTGCCGAGGGGAACATGCCAGGAGGGGTTGCACATGCCAAGCAAACTTGAGTGGCCTCATGTTGCTTTGCTGGGCACGCTGGAGCCCACGGCAACGTGCCAGCACCACGGGAGACACCCAGCAAGCCCTGGCAGAGGTGGGAAGGGGACTCTGGAGATGCAGGCTGCCATGGAGCGTTGCTGGACCTGGCACTGCTACCTTCAGAGCATGGCTGGCATTGAGATGCCCCAGCCCCTTCCCCTTCCCCATGGCCTCGCTGTGCACAGCTGTTCCCTTAGAAATAGCTGTTGCCATGGTTTTCCCAAAGAAAACACATCTCTCCCCCCCTTCCCCACCACCACTCCCCACCGCCTTAACCTTGTGACAGCAGTGATGACGCGGCTCCCTAAGAAAGGCCACTTCACGTAACTATGGTAACAATTAGCTTTCTCTTGGTTTTACCTCGGGGGTGACGCTGGGGAGAGGGACCCAGAGCTGCTCTCCTGGAGCAGGTGCTTCCCTTGGCCTTGCACCCAGAGCCAGGGCTGGCAAGTGCCCGCTAGCCGCTGCAGCATCCCAGGCAGGTGCGTCACTCGGACAGAGGGATGTCTGCAGTCCCCCTTTATCTCAGGTGCTGGGGACAACCCCCCTGTTTCCTATGTAGCTGGATGAACCATGGCACCCTAGAGAAGCCCTAAGAATCTCAGCAAAGCTCTGCTGGCCTCCACCAGTGGCTGGTGCGGGGAGATGGTGGGGAGCGTCTCCCAAGGCACGGGAATGGTGGGAGCATCTGCATCGCCTGGGCTCACTCTAAAAGCGTGGGGGAAAGAAGGGTGGGAAGCAGCCGGTTGTGCCAGAGAAGGGATTGGGAGCCAGCTGGGATTTTGGGGCTAGGAGCATGGCAGGGGCATCCACAGCCTGAATGAGAGGTCTGCAATGGTGCCTCTGCTCCCGGCAGCGGGAGGGTAAACACGGTGCAAAGCCGCTCCTTAGGTACATACGAGTCACAGCTGTCGACTGCAGCAACTAAAATAAGCATTTTCCTGCTTTTTATTCCTCTGAGCCCAGCAGAGCCCACTCAGCACCAGGAGTGGAGCTGGAGTCTATTCTTAGCTCTGCAGGGAAGGGAGCAGGAGTCCCTGCGCTGCTGTCGTGCAGGGTTTTGGGCTGCCACGTCCCATCCCCTCACGGTCCCCAGGAGCCTGGCCTGACCCCAGGGTGGCATCAAGGCAGGAAGAACTGCACCCCAACAGGGACAAAGTCCTACTTTTTAGACAAATAGGAGCTGAGGAGACAGTGGGAGGGAGGGAAGCCCCAGCACCTCCCTCAGCATCACTGCAGGATTCGGCATCCCTGAAGGAGAGGCTGCAATGCAGGTGGCTCTGGAAGGAGTCCCTGCTCTTGCAAAGCAGCTTTTCTGCCGGGCTGTGGGGACAGTGGGGGACCTCAAGTCACAGCTCCTGCTGCCTCCAGGGATGGGAGTTTTAAGTGGAGTTGAGGAGTCTGAGCTGAGAGTCACCCTTCGACCCGTTCTGTGCCAGGGTCAGACTTGCTTTGCCCAGCCCTAGGTGGGCAAAAGAGATGCTGGCACTGCCCATCCCAACAGTTCCCACCCCAATAATTCCCACTGTTTTCTGGCTGCAGACCATGGTGGCCAGTGGGTCAGGGAGCCACTGGCCACCAGCACCACACCATCCCCACATTGCACTGGGGGTCCTGCTTCAAAATGTGGGGAGATTGGGGGTGACCTCCAAACCAGTCTGCAGGAGCAGCAGGCACAGTGCAGGGAGAAAAGCCCTCCAACCCAGTTCTGTGAGGATCAGGGTAGGATGGGGGGCAGGCAGGGATGCAGCTGTGCATGGGGGGCCATGGGGAAGAAGCCCCAGCTCCATAGCAACAGGTACTCTCCACGTAATGGAGTCCTTTCCACTCGGCCTCCGCAGCCGCCAGCCTTATTCACATGGCCATAAATAATTCAATTTTCTCATTCACACACATGAATGCTGCGGGCCGGGGCTCTGGGTGCTCTCAGCCTCCATCTGTCTGGGGGGGAAGGGGGAGGCAGGGCCTGATAATAGACTCCAGCATTTGTTTAACATGGATGAGTGTGGCCAGATGGCCTGGGGACAGGAGGAGGGGATGGGGAGGTGAGCGATGCTCCAGGGTGTTGCTGGCACCCTGAGCCTCCCCTGGACAAGAAGGGGTGGAGAGCAGGGGACTGTGGCGGGGATGAGCTGTGGCACCTCCAAATCAACTCTGGGACCTCCAAACCAGCTTTTGAGTTGTGGACTTTTGGGCTGAGAATGTGTTAGGCAAGCTCAGGCAGATCTTCCTCTTACTGTGCCTTTGCTGCCTTTCCAAGAGGGAAGAAGGAATGGGACAAGCGCTGTGCTGTGCTGAGGATTGCCCTGATCCCTGGTGAGACTGGGAGCAGGGGCATCAATCCATGACTGAGATAATTTAGCAGGCAATGGTGAAGGGGAAGGGGCAAGGGATGCTGGCAGTCACTGTCCTGCCCTACACTGCCGGGAAAGGGCCAGCAGCCCCCAAAATAACACCAGATAATAATAACCCCAGCGATGGAGACACATGGCAGTTTGCTGGTGCAATTAGCAGGCTCTGGGCCATCCCCTGGCAGGGGGACAGCAGGCCTGGCAGGAGAACACAAGGGAATTAGCGGGGTTAAGAGGCTATGCTGGAAAAGCCTCGGTGCCAAGGAGCCAGTGCCTGCTGCTTGCACAAGCTGAGCCAGGTTGGGAGGTGAGGGATGCTGGCTACTGTAGCCTGGTGGCATCAGTTCCTCACCTTTCCTCCCCGTGGCTTGGGCACAGTTCAGCCTAAAGCATGCCAAGGGCAGCATCAAGGCTGGCACCTTCATCCCCTCTTGGTGTTTGACCAGAGGGAGCTGTCGCTCCAGCACTCAGCAACATCCTGAGCCTTGGGTGGGCTCAGACCCCGATGGGAAAACACAGACCAGCGAGAAGCCTTGAGGGTGGAATTGGTCACTTCTTCCTAACTCTCCCTTCCATGCCCAAAGGGTTGGGCTCCTCAGCACCAGAGCAAGCTCCCACATTCATTCCCCACCCAGAGAAATCCCTGTTGGAGATCCCGTCCATGTTTAAGACGGCAGCAAACAGACATTTAGCCTCAAGCTCCAACATCATCTCAAACCAAAGCTTACAAAGCTGGCAGAGGGAATTTGGAAGCCAGAAGGAGGGTCAAGAAAGAAGCCCGCGCTCCAGCAGCGTTATCCATCAGCAGCGTTGGAAGAGTTTTCCCTGAGGGAATGGGGGAGGTGGAAGCGCTTGCCGGGGGGAGCTGGGAGCGTAACCAGCTCATGTGCTGGCATTCCCCAGCTCCGCCACGTATTGGGGTAGGACACGTGTGTGTGTATGTGTATATTTGGGTGCCCTCACACACAGGCAAGAGTTCCCTCCTGGTTACATCCTGCTCTCGCAGGATTTTGAAGCGGTAAAAGAAGGCTGGCGGCGTGGTGCATCCCTGGATCATCGGGCACAGCCGGCAGCTACTCCACAACTCCTGCCGTGTGTTGTACAACCCCCGCCTGCCCTGTGTGCCTGGTCAGTTCTGCTCTCACCTTTCAGAGACACTGGAAAAACAGGCAGCCCTCACCCGTGCACATTTAATATTAAATTAACTCCTGCTTTCTGTGGCTGCTGCTCCAGCAGCTTCTGCCCCACACAACCTGCAGGAGGAAGGGGGTAAGCCTGACTGCACACCTGGGAGCCAACCCCTCCAACAGCCCTCTGCTACAAACCCTACACCCTGCTCTGAGCATCTTCCAGGCAGCTGCCCACAGAGCAGCAGCCTCAAGCCCTCCAAAGCCAGGTGAGTGCACCCAGGGCTGCCCTGTGCCACACTGGGGTGCTGAGCACAGCCAGAGCTCCCCAATTTACAGTCTGCACCCGTAGGGTGTGCCCATGGCTGCAGGGGGGCCAAAAGTGGCAGAGCACCACAGGGGGCTGCGGGTGTTCCCCCAAATCTCCCCCGGGCCATGTGCCAGGAGGTCCAGGCTGTGTCCCTGCTCTGCTGCTGCTGCCAGGTGGGAAAATGCCAAGGCCACCCAGGCAGAAATTTCCACCTGTCAGACTCCTATTTTGCTCCTTCCACCCAAAAACCAGGCCCAGTCTGAGCCCTCTGCATCTTTTGGGGGATGGATGGCAGAAACATGCCACTGCTTATCCTTTCAGCTCCCAGCACTGCAGGAGCGGGACGTGGACAGCCCGACTCCGGCAGGATCCCAGGGCACCAGGGGCAGCTACATCATTGGGTTTGCTCAGATCTTCAAGGATGGACCACAGAGTCACTGGAGCATGGACCTCTTCCCCACCTGCCCCGTGTCCCCATGCCATCTGTCCCTGGGAAGGCTGCAGAGGCAGCCCAGGCTGCTTGCTCTGGGGTTTGTCCCAGTTGTTTTGCTCCCATGACAGCCACCCCTGGGAGACCAGTGGCTCTGTAGCTGCTGAGAGTCCACACAGGCTCCAGTGGATCTGGATCTCCAGGCAGCTGTGGACTCAGAAAGACCTTCCAGGACTGCTTGGTGGGAGCTACCGAGGAGTTTGGTGACTTGCACGGTCACCACTGGGATATGTCCGGTGGGAAGGGACTCAGCCTTCCTCTCACTGGGAATACACACACCAATCCCCTGCATGCACATCTCCACCCTGCTAGAAGCCAAGCCTCTCACAGGTCCCAGACCCTTTTTGTACCTTGTTCACCGCCTGCACATCCAAGTGACACCGAAGAGAGGCACTTACCTGCTGCTTGCCCCATTGGAACTGAAATTACAGTGGGACAAAGCCCTTGGGACAGGGCAGAGTTGGTCCTTCTTCTCCCCTCCCCAAGATGAGTAGGGCAGCTCCTCTCCTCCTTTCCTTGCCTCCTTCCCCAGCCCTTGCCTGCTCCCTCAGCACGCACCGTGGCTCCTGGCATCACCCACGGCCCCTCAGGGCTTGGCCGTGCTGGGTTTCGGGTGCACGACATGGCATCGGCTCTGAGGGTCCTCTTGATGAGGACCACGGCAGGGACAAGGTTTATTCCAGGGAGTTGGCATAGAAGGAAGGCAGATGCCCGGTGGTGGGCATCTTCTGAGGCGGTCTGGGAATGCCAGCTGGCAAGAGATGAAGACGCTGTAGACCCCCACACCTCCCAGGCAGGAGCATCCCAACCCCTTCACGCAAGGAGGGACCTGCCACCTCAGGGGGTTTGTTGTCCCAGGGGTTGTTCTGTTGTTCTGTCCAAGCTGGGGGCACCCATCCAGGCTTCGGATTCCCAGGGGTCCCTTCAGGCTGCAGCCCTGAATACTGCCAGCGGCATTTGGGGTCCCCAGTGGGACGAGGAGGGGGGTGGATCACGGAGCGCAGCCTTACCTTGGAGGAGCCGCTACAGGGAAAGGATACGGGACCCAGCTTGGGACGCCCCTGACCCGGGAGAGCTGCAGTGGTGGAGGCAAGGGATGCAGGGATGAGGTGAGACGGATGGGATGCGGTGGGTGGATGGATGGATGGATGGATGGATGGTCTGGGGGCTGCAGGTTTCCCAGCTCTCAGGTGCGGAGACAATAGCCAGGGCTCCTGTTGCAGCTGCAGACTGTCTCTTTAAACCCCTCATCAGCCCACAGGTGGCCCTGTCACCACCGTGGTCATCCATGACGTCATCGGGAGGGAGGGAAGGGGAGGAGGAGGAGGAGGGGGGAGAAACGCGATCCCCCTCCACAGCAAAAGTCCCCGAGCGCCCATGGCAACAGATTGGAAATGTCACTGCGCATCAGCCGGGAGGAGGCTGCCGGGCTGCCCCCCCACCACGGGCGACACGGCGGGGGGACGGGGCTGTCACGCCATGGGTGGCACGGGCGACACAGGGCTGTCACCCCCACGGGCGGCACGGGGGTGGGCAGGGCTGTCCCCCCCCCAAATGGATGTAGAGTAGGGGACAGCGCTGTCACTCACACAGGGAGCTGGCTGTGGGGCAGCTCCGGCTCCAGCCCTGCGGGATGTGGAGAAATCGGATGCCTGTCCAGCCCGGACAGCCCGGAGGGGACGGTCACGGCTTGTCCCCCGTGATATCCTTGGTCCCCAGCAGTGACACCCACCCCCAGCCATCCCGTGGGCACCCCGAAAGGACCGGACAGCCCGGAGGGGACGGTCACGGCTTGTCCCCCGTGATATCCTTGGTCCCCAGCAGTGACACCCACCCCCAGCCATCCCGTGGGCACCCCGAAAGGACCGGACAGCCCGGAGGGGACGGTCACGGCTTGTCCCCCGTGATATCCTTGGTCCCCAGCAGTGACACCCACCCCCAGCCATCCCGTGGGCACCCCGAAAGGACCAGGCACCCCGGGGAGCCCCCATCGCCTGCCCCTCCCGTCCTGCCTGTGCTCTGCCCCTGCACTGGGGTGTTTTGCAAAGGCCAGGAAAATTTTGGAGGGTGTTTCAAGCAGATCTTGTCTTCAAGCAGAGATAAGACAACTGGTGTTGCAGAGCAAGAAAAGGGGGCCCAGCCCTGAGCCCATGGACCCCGGACCCGTGGATTGCATCCCACTGGTGGTGATTCCATTAACAGCCTCGAAAACTTGACCAGTTCCGCTCCAAAATGAGCCTCTGACACCAGTTAAAACCAGACCAAGGGACGTTTTGGTGACAAAGAAAGGTTTCCTTAGAGCAGTGAAGGTCTGCCGGTGCTGCATCCTGCGAACTTGGCTTTGATGGAGCCCGATCCCAGTGAGACCTGCCCAGAGACCTGCTCCCTGCTGGGGAGCCCGAGCCCTGCCTGCGGTGGACAGGACCTGTTCACCCCTTCATGAAAATGTGTGAATGTGCACCTGGATCCCCGTGCGATGGGAGCCCCAAACTCTGCAAATGTGAATAAAGTCGCTCCCCAGGCTTGGGGAAGGATCAAATATTTAATTACGTCCTTGTATTTTTGGAAAGATGAGATACACCTAAGGACTCCCTCTGTTTTCTTTGGTCTTTTCTCACACCAGCAAGAGTTTTTACCCAGCTGGTTTGTTGTAATGATCTTTAGGATGCTTCACCCTAAAAAGGACCCCGTGGAGGCAGCCAGTTCCCACAAAACAGCCTCACTTATCCCTGCATACCCCGAGTTTTGGCAGTACCTCAGGGCTGCAGCATTCCTTCCCCACACCAGGCTCTGTGCAAGCTTCACCCTCTTATTTTACATATTAAAAAATAAAACAGGGTCATTTTCTTTTCCCCACTCCTCAGCTCGATGAAGAAGTCGACAGCCACTGAGCCCAATGGCCATGAGAGGGGGTTGGCTCAGGACCTGGAGGGTTTTCTCCCTCCACAAGCATCCCTGTGAGGACATGGTCCAGCTTTTTCCCACAGGGATTTCATGCTGAGGGTTGTATCTGGCTGGGGACAGCCAGGATGGGAGCAGCCCACCCCTGCCACCTCTCCAGCGCTGTTCTCCTTACATTCCCTCTCCAATCCTGGGAAAGCAGCCGCGGGATCCAGGGCTGGGAAGCTCTTGATAAACAGCCAAAGCAAGAACAGCAGAAGGGTCCTTGCTTCGAGAACAGGAAAAAACATCCAAAGCAGCCCAAATGAGCTGCATTATATTATTTTCTCTTTTTTTTAAACCCATCTGTTGGCTCTGGAGAAACCAGCTGGAGGTGGATGTGTCACTGGCAGGGCGCTAGTGGGGCTGGTGATGCCACAAAGGCATGGAGCATCCCTTTCCTTGGCACACTGCTGAAGGGACTTCCACCAAAACGAGCCCAGTGAGACCCAAAGCCATGGACCCATGGTGGCTCTGCAAGGCTGGAGGAGCCCAGCAGCCCCCTGGGACAGCCCCCAGTGTAACCCCTATAGGAATTCTCAGTCACCCTCAATCCCCCAGTAATCCCCATATGAGTACCCAGCCACCCTCAATCCCCCAGTAACCCNCACCCTCCATCCCCAGTAACCCCTATATGAATTCCCAGTCACCCTCAATCCCCCAGTAATCCCCATATGAGTACCCAGCCACCCTCAATCCCCCAGTAACCCCNATTCCCAGTCACCCTCAATCCCCAGTAACCCCAATATGAGTACCCAGCCACTCTCAATCCCCAGTAACCCCCATATGAATTCCCAGTACCCCTCAAACCCTCAGTAACCCCCATATGAGTACCCAGTAACATCCACACCAGCCCCAGTATCAGAGCTCTGGGCATTAGACCAGGGCTTGCCCTGTTCCTCTGGCCTGGATGTGCAGAGGGACACCCCACCTGTGTCCCAGCAGATGAGGACGGGCACAGCCACACGACCCCTGTTGCTGGACCCCCCAAAGGGGTGGCACGAAGTGCTGTGGGAGGTGGGAAATGTCCCAGGAGTCCTGAGCCCTCAGCAACTGCCTGGGTGGGGGTCTGGCACCATGACCCCGCACCTCCTGCCTACCCCCAGGCCATGAAAAGCCAGGACTAACTTCGTCCCCAGCCTTGTGCCTGCGCCCAGATTTATGGCGCGTGATTCGAATCCCTGCCCATGGCTGAAACCGCCCCGGAGAGGGTCTTCCGACCCCTTCCCAGTAACGGGGAGGGGGCTGCAGCTGCGAGCAGGTTGCTGGGATGAAGTCCTAAGCTCTGGGAGCACCAATTGCTGTATTGGTTTTATCAGCGGCTCTTTTGTCCGGTGAGCTGCCTTTCCTTTCGGCGGTGCCTGTGCACCGGGCGGTTGTTTTCGTGCCAGCTGCTGTGTGGTTGGATGTTCTTCGGTATTTAGCTTGATCCTATTAAGGTGGATCTCAATTAATTAGGCAGGAGGCAGAGAGACAAAGAGGGACGCCGGGGCCATTCATTTGAGTCTTGTCATCGCACCTCCTGCAGCCGGCAGGCGGTGGGAGAGCGGGAAGGGACGGGATGCGGCTGCCGGGCACTGGAAAGCACTGGGAGATGGGAACGGGGCAGGCAGGCAGGTGGAGTGGGTGGCAGGATCCCCCAGGACCCCCTGCCCACTGCCCATGGGGTGCCGGGCAGGCTGACATCTCCCCATGCCCACGGGAAGGCAGCTGGAGGGAGCCACGCACAGGTCTCATCCCGTGGGACAGTGGGGTCCCACTCCGTCCCGCTGCTGGTGAGACCCTAAAGCATCCCATAAAACACACCAAGGATCCCCGGGGAGTCAGCGGTGAGAGCTTTGCTGCAGCAAGAGCATCCCCTTTCCACCCAGATGACACTGGCTGGGTGCTGCTTTGGCATCCCACGGGCAGAGGGTCCACCCCGGGGGGCTCTCCAGCACCCCACTTTGAGCATCCTGTCCCGTGCCCCCGCTGCCAGCTCCCACGCCTGCCGGTGGAGTGGCTCCAAGAGCCGGTGCGTTGGCTCAACCTCGGCAAGAAGCCGGCAAATGGATCTCAAGAGCCCCCCTGACGTTCCTCCTTCCCTCCCTTTGAAGGAGAAGTGCCCCTCAGAGCTGCCCTCGACGCTAATGCACGGGGCGGGAGGGGGTGCTGCTAAAAGCCAAGGCGAGCAAAAGCCTTTCAAGCCCCTTGGAAAGGCCGAAGAGGTGCCCGGGGGTAACCCCAACCTCTGCTGTCGGTGTCGGGGCTGACGTGCTGGGGTGCACCCCAATATGCTGGAGGAAGGTGTGATGTCCCCTGTGATGTCCTCCTGCTGGGAATCGGGATAATGGGAGTGCAGGGAGTGCTGGGGACGTGCCAGACCCTTCCTGGGCATGGAGGAGTCTGGGATGCTCCCGGCATGGAGAGGGTGAAGGTTAATGTAGGGGGCTTGGGGATGGTTGAATGGGGTTGTAGAGCGTGCTGGGATGAGGTGGCTGGGGCGCAGGAAAGGTGCAGAGGGTCCAGGATGGATCCAGGGTGAGTGCAGGATGGGTTCAGGGGATGCTGGAGGTGCGGGATGGATGATGGGATGCAGGATGGGTCCAGGATGGGTGATGGGGTGCAGGAGGGCTGAAGTATGGGCGATGGGGTGCAGGAAGGGTGCAGGGGGGCTGAAGGATGGGCGATGGGGTGCAGGAAGGGTGCAGGGGGGCTGAAGGATGGGCGATGGGGTGCAGGA